>VXBJ01005211.1:0-21357 GCA_013400055.1 Nycticryphes semicollaris
ATTATTATTATTATTATTATAAAGCTACAAAATTTAAAGTGGAACGTGAAGTAAATTATATATGTTGAAGATTAAAACCATAAAACTACGAAACATACTTATGGGACCAAAATCATGAAAAGACTAAACATCAAGACCAGAACTATACAGGCTACCTATGTAGCAGCATCTACTTTCCGAAGTTTAAAAAAAGGCACTTCTCTTTTTCCTTCTTTTTGTTTTTGGGTTGTTTTTTTTAACTTCATTCCAGCAGGAAACCTAGATAATACTAAAACCAGCATACAGCAGCAACTCAAAAGTTCCAGGAAAAAATCTTAATGCAAGTCATTCTGAGTCAGTGACCTGTTTTGCCTCACAGCTCAATCTTTTTATAAAAATACTTTAAAATATTTTCAGCAAGAAATAAAACTGTCAAGAAGAACAACAGCAAACCTGGTTTTTAAAAAGAAAAAAACCCAACAACTAAGTGTCATCTAACTATAAAATGAAAACTAAAAACAAAGGGGTGAAAGTGGAGGGACCGTGTATCGTACCTTACTGGGAATCCGAAAGCTTTCAATAGGACTGAGGTCATGAACGCTCTCCTGAGGACTTCTCAGACCCTTTAAAAGAATTTTAATAGTCAGTTTAGACTGATTTACGTATCTTGCAATCAAACTGCACAAGTCTTACCTGGTGCTGCATATATACCTACAAGTCCTATAATAACTTACACTGACACGAGGCTGGGAGGGTAAGACCTCATTGTATAAACATTCAAGCAAGACCGTTGGTGTGTATATTATGTTCCTCAAACATCTAAGCATTTCCAACTTTATGCCACAATATGTACCTTTTCAGCACTAACCTGGTTTAATGGAATCAAATAATCAAAGTTAAGTGTCACCTACTACTACTCTTTAGATAAATTATATTATTTTTGCTTGATGGCATATTTGTCTCTTTACCATATAACATCATTAGGACTGGTTTTCCTTATGCATAACTAAACTGAAAAATATGTATAATTTATATAATTTTTTACACTTTAAAACACATATAGCCATATAAACAAGATTTGTGCTAGCAGACTGAAACTTTGTATAGAAAGCATCAGATATCCAGCTGAGTATGAGATAACCACGCTGAATGTCCACCACATGCTCAATTTTATGGAGCAATATCACAGGACATGCTGCTAAGCACATTTTCTGCCTGATCTCTAGACAGGCCTCACACACAGGGGGAGACCTCTAAACATTGATGTTTCAGATATGACTCTGAGCCCAGCTTCCCCTGAGACTCCGAGGTGTCCACCTGAGCCCTGAGTTTCAGGCACATGTCCCTCCTGCTCCTGCGGTTGACACTGGCAGTCCTGCTTCCAGCCCCTTTCAGGCCCTGGGTGCCCACACTGTTGTTGAAACAAAAGGGTTGGTATTTAACCTTTGAGCCTGATAAGGTGTTTTAAGAGTTCCCCACTTTTATGGTAACTATTACATTTCACAAGTGTTTCATCTTCCTAGGGTGCAAAACCTCTTAATTTTAGTTTAGATTCTCAGATTTCTTTGTGCATCATCTCAAAACACCCTTCCTTTCCAGTTACCACCACCAAAGGTGACTCATCCCTGAGCATCGGAACTTTAAGGCAACAAGCAACTACTGCAGCTTCTCATACTTCACATGGAATCTTCCACACATCCTCTCAAAAGCCTGCAACACTAGCAGCTTATCTTCAAAAGCAGTAAAAAGTTTCCCTTCCCAAATGCTAAATGGAACTTAATCCTCCCCAAAGGCTGAAAGTGGCATAAGTCACATCATTTTTAGGCCACAACATTTCCAACCCGGGCAAGCTTCCTACCACTCCTCTGAGTCTGAAAACTGGTGGTTTGCCCCTGTGCTGAAGGGGAGCAGAGCATTATTTTGGACACTTGGCTTCCGCGCCCATCTCCAGTTTTAAGGCCTGTCTCCTGCATAACCATCACAGGACATAGCTTAGGAAGAAAAAGGTTTATTTCTGACTTTCTCATCATTTTCTATAACCATCTAGAATACCTGATGTGGGGTGTGACTGAAGTGGTCTTTTAAGTTCTCAAATGCAAACAGGCTTTGTTTTAGATGTATTTTGTGTATGCGAATGACTTGAATGCTCTCCTAACACACTCCTTCAAAGAGGCTCACAAGCTTAGAAATACTGCTCCAAACACGGACTAGATCCACACAGTCCTGGAGCCAAGGGATACAAAGGGGTGGGCTACCAGAGACGCACAAAGTACTCCAGCACATATTCCGTATGTGCCACCAAACCCGATCCCTCCGCACCCTGGCCTCCTTCCCCAGGCAGAGCGCCTGCCGCGGCACACACCAGGGTGCCCGGCAAAAGCCGAGGCAGACAGTCCCGTCCTGTCATCGTTCCCGCTCCCGTGTCTGCGGTGGCACAAGATTCGTGCTGGCACCTGTGTGTGCCTCCATTTCTTCACTTAAAGAGAGAAGCGCAGACCAAGCCCTCCCTATCCCACCGGCCAGGCCCAGGGCCGCGTCTGCGCCCCGCGGGCCCACGGGGGTGCCCGGGCACGGCCGCACCCCCTGGTCCCCCCGAGGCTTGGGTCCAGGCCCGGAGAGCCCAGCGCCCCCGAGCCGCTCACCTGGCGGGTCATCAACGACTTGATTTTCTGCATGACGGTACCGTTACCGCTGCCGCCCGAGAGCCTTCAGCAGCCCCGCACGGCGGCGGACGGCGAGCACAGGGAAGCCATGTTGGACGCCACCTGACAGCGCCCGCTGCTTCCTGGGAACCGTAGTCCTCGGGCGGCGGCGCCGCAACTACAACCCCCGTCAGCACGGCCGGGAGGGCGGGTACCTGAGAAGGGAGCGGCCTGGGGCGGCCCTGGGGGGAACGGGTCGGCACCGTTGTGAGAGGACGCGGTGCCGGGCCGCTGCCCTTGTGAGGGAACGCAGGGCCGAGGCTCCCCTGAGGAGGACCGGCCTGGGCGGTGGCCGCGGTGGAGGGAAGGCGGCGGCTTCGCGGAGCGGAGTGAGGGGCCGGCAGCTCGCCGCCCTGCTGTGGGAAAGCACCGTTGAAGGCGGGGGGTCGGAGCCCCTGCCCTGTCGTGGCTTCGTCGCCGGGCTCCTGACGGGGAGCGCCTGGGCTGGCACCGCAGGCCTGGTAGGGCGAAGGTGCCTCTGCTCTTCGGGGAGCATAGAGCGTTTGGCCATTCAGCTTTGCTTGTTTAGACTTTGGAAGCAATTATCTGAGAAGACAAGATGAGGCAGTGTCTAAAGAGACAGACTAGCTAGAAAATGCGCTGGGACAATGAGCACTGTTTGTTTGCCTGAGGTTATTTCAGGCGTTAGGCTCCGGGGTGCTGGGCCTGGTCACGGGGATGCTGCTTTGCCTCACCAAAACTGGCTGGCATGTCTCTGCACTTGGGTTGTATGGATCTCGACTGAAATAAAAAGCTGATGACTTCAAAGATCTGGTTTAGATTGATACCAAGAAAAAAAAAGAATTTACCTTACAATTTTTGCTTAACTGGAGATGACATTAAATACCAGCTGCAACAGGCAGGCACCAGCACATCCCCCGCAGCACAGCAATACCTGCAGAAGAGGGCTCTCTGTCCCTGTGGAACCAGTGGAGTCTGCACAGAGGTAGCTCAGCACACGCTTCCTCATCCCGATACTGGTATTTAGCTCCCAGCTGTTGTTTGTGCAAAGCCCAGCCCAGCCCCAGCCCTGACACTTGCTGCAGGGTGTGACAGGGACAAGCAGGTGCGCTGCTGGCTCTGAATAGACAGTGATGGAGGGACGGTGGGACCAGTGCTCCTCTCACTGCCTTCTTTAGCAAGAATTCATTACTCCTGGCTACCATTGTGAATATAATCCATAGTTATTTCCATGGAAAATCTCTAACTAAAGTTTAGCACATAACAGTTACTTGTTTCTAATAAAATAACTAAAATTTGCAGAAATATTAAAAGTCTTTGGAATGCTACTGCTGCAAATAATGTTGCTGTAATGTAGTTGCTTTTATTAAAAAGAAGTAAGTGAGTTTTGATTAAGTCTAAATGCCATTCAACAACCAGCATGAGATAGAATTCTTTAGAAAAAACAAAGTACTTTTTTAGTGTCCGCTCTGTGTGAGTTATTCAGTGTAAAAAACTGCAACATATTAATGACATCAAGACCATATCCAAATGCTGGAGGTAAGGGCGTACACTTGAATAATACAACTTTGCTCATCTGCTCTTTTTCTAAAAGACTTTCTTTGCGTGCATATGGCATATTTCCCAGTGTGAAAGCTCCCATTCACTGCAGTTAGAAATTAATTGGAACCTGTGACTAATGTGTCATTGTATGCTGAAACCAAGTAGATAATCATTTCTAACTCAGTTTTATAAAAGGGTATCCTACCCTGAAGTGGATTAGGCAGGTTATAAAGAGTAGGCTTGAGGAAAGGCAGGAGAGAGGACCAGGGGCACCTTTGGGAATAGGCAAAGTACCCTCTGCTGCCTCCTGTCAGGGGGGACATTATTTCTGGTGGGACAACTGTACTTATATTTTTGTCAGCCCGAAATAACCCTTGTGTTTCTCACAATTCCTTGTACAGAGCTGCTAAGAATTCTGGAAGGATCAGGGTGTTTTCACTTCCCGTAAGTAAGAATTGAGTGCTCGGCCCTTCTGGTGGGGGCTTATCGTCTCGCAGGAGCCTTCCAGAGAGGGGGAGGCAGTTCCTTGCTGCCAGTCCCTCCTGCACAAGGCAGGATACAGTCCAGCCTAATATTTGTTAATCCATAATGATCGGTGTAAGTGCTGTGTAGTGAAAACTTGTTGTCTTTTTCTGTGCGTAAACCAGCCCTGTGGATGCAAATATTTGCTGTTGTAAACGGCTGCTGTGCATGCAGCTGCGAGAGGCTGCCTGCTTTGCGGCTGATAAGATGCGCATGGTGAGTGACAGCCTTGGACAAAATCCAAACCATACATTAATACTAATATTAATTAAACCAACGTAAGTTAATGCAGAACAGATGGCAAGGGGCAGCTAACTCAAGAACTGTAGTCAGCTCTCCACTCTGGCCACAGCATTCCTTGCTAGACGATGCCTGATAGACTCTTCACGTTACATGTTTTTCAGAGAAAAGGAACGAAATCGTCACCAAATTATGCTTATGTTAAGGAAGAAAATACAGAAAAGTCATGGGCTTGAAAATGCTATAAAAAATAAGCTAAACTCTTGCTCTTAATATTTTTAATAACAGAAAAGGAGAGACTGTCACTGGAAAAGATCTGGAAAAAAAATTGTGACCGCTACTTTGAACTCAGCAGGACATGTAGCAGCATGGTATTTCTTAGGAGCCTGTGACTGAAGGGTGTTCATGCCCATGTAGTACATTGGCTACGGTGGCTGCTTGTTATTAACGGAACGTACTTTGTATTCTCACCTCATTTATTACATTCTGTGTCATATTTGCTGTGAGTGCTGGGGAAGGGTGGGAGGCAGCAAGGCTGGTGCTCGTCTACCAGGTGCTCACTGCCTTTGTTCCTTGTGCACACATATTCAAATGGCAGGGCAGGGACGGGAGGGCCCAGTACTGCCCATTTCCCTGGCAAATAAGGCAGCAGCTGCGGGTCCCAGCCCCGGTTCAGCTGGAGAAGGGGGACTGGTGTGGGACAGGATGCTCTCCTGGAGCCCTTTAGCCACCTTCTTCTGGGACTTACACTGCAAAATATACTTTCTGCTTGTAGGTAAGAAACAGCATGAATTGTATTTGGGTGTCACCATGGAAATGGGAATTGGTTTTATATTCCTGCATTTGGAGATGTTTGTGTTGTGCTGCCAGGTGGTTTGTTTTAAGGCAGCCTAAAAGCTTTCTGTCGGCCTTACCCTGGTGTATGAGTGGAGCTGGGGACTTTTAGCAGCTGCTGAAAACCAGCACTGTACATAATCTGTAAGTAAAACGTGGGCATCAATTGGATAGAGAGAGTCCCATTTTGTTTAGTACTATATGCAGGTGCATTTTTTCTGAGAAGTAAGGCTGGGCAGAGTCGGAACCAAAGTTTATCCAGAAGCTGTTAAAAAAGCTCTTTGAAAATGCACTATGCTGAGACAGTGCTGATACACTGGGTTTCAGTTCAAGACGTTGTCTTACAGTTAATAGGGGAAATCTATGTCATGTTTAAACTTACTCGGTATTCAAACTCAATTAAGCTTTCAGTTAACTGAGCAATGTCTTCCCATTAATAATACATTTGGTTGGTATCTGGGTGCAGCTTTCCTAAGTATACCTGTGTTATCCCTGCAATTGATAGAAAATAAGTGTTTGATGGCCCTTTGACAGGAATATCCTGTGACCAAAAGTCAGATAAACTTGTATTTCTACAAACTCTCATAGTTCACTTCTTCTGTAACTGGTTTTGAAAATATCAACAGAGGCAATATAAACTGTAACAAACGGAGTATCCTCTACATTCAGGTGTAAGGACACTTTATCTTCTTTGTTAACTTCAGGTACTGTCACCTCGTTTCCTTGAGTTCAAGCTGAATACTTTGCCAAGACTTTTGGCTTTGTAACAATTGCTGTTTTATATAAAGTTTATCGGATTTCTTCTTTAAAAATGAAAACAGTTTGATAAAATGTACAGTGAATATTTGCTTTATCTCCATTACAGATTTACCATTTTCTATTAAAATCCCCCAAGAGCTCCTGGTGTGCAAGCAGAGTGCTTTACTGCACACAGTTGTTCACCAGAAGTCTCGCTGTATGCCCTCACTCAGAGAAACGTTTTTTCCAGGGTGGGAAATGTGCAGCCTGTACTTCATGTCATGGCAAGAATCGGGCATGACACGAATCCCACCAAAGGCATTGCCCTCAGAGGCAAGAATTAGGCCCAATAACCAAGCTCGAAAGAACTTGTTCTTGGGCAAAAAATTCCCAAATGGGGAAGAGTACATCCGAGTCCCTCACAGTATAACTGCAGGGCAGATTTCCTGGTACCTTATATCTTTTTTTCATAAATGAACTTATTTACTACTGATCTAATGACATTTTACTCCAAGCTCAGGGGTTTCGGGGAGCATTAAAGCTAAATGAACACTGGTGAAAAGCAGCTGGGAACCCAAACTCACTTCGACAAGGAGATGTCCATGTTAAATTCAGAGAAGGATAAAACCTCGCTAAGCAGGTTTGAGTTTGTGCCGTAAACTCAAAAGTTCTATCATAGTTTTTTATTTAAACTCAAGCTGCAGCCCATGTTTTATGTCAACAGGGATTGTGTTGTGGTTGCTAATACTGGTGACAGCAGAGTGAGGTGGGAGCCAAGCACAGATCACCGAGCCCTAGTGGAGGTCATTGTGGTACAACCCTCTTGCCTCACAGTTCCTGTACCAACACTAGTTTTCAGAATTCCATTGTCCTGGGAAAACTCGTATTATATTTAGAAAGCTAGAGAGGAAGGCTTAGATTCTATGGAATTTGTGCCCGATGAGAATGAAGTAAGAGTTTGGCACATTGGCTTGATTTCGGCATTTGTATTACTGCAAGGATCGGTCACAACAGCCTTCAGTTTTACCTGAAAATCAAAACTCATGAAGTTAGTCTAATATTCCAGACTGCAAAAGATTTGCAATACAGGACTGTTAGTATGAGCTCTACAAACTGGAAATATTTTAAAGGGAAAATATTTAAGTACTAAGGTAAATGCAAATCTTTGACATTATGGCAAACTTTCAGCAATAAAAGATCCTCTACCCAGAAATCACAAGTACCCTTCCTTTGGCTTTTTGTGTCTTAAAGCTGGAGCTCTCTGGTTAGATCTAACGTCACCAGGGTCAATGAGAGCTTACCCCTGTCTTACTTGAAATCTTACACAAAAACCTCTAAGCTTTAAGAGGTTTTTTTTCTCTGTGAGAATTTCTCATCTGAGCTTTCCGATGTTTCCATTTGTATTTTGGGTTTGTTTATTTGTGTGTTCTTTCATTTTTATGCAGGTATTTGTTCTGCCTTGAAGTTAACAGTACCATCTCACACCATCCATGGCATTGAGGGGCAACCACTCCATCTCACTGTTGACTACAATTTCAACGCTACAGCTTCTGAAATCCAGATAATTTGGCTTTTTGAGAGGCCTCAAAGTAATCCAAAATACTTGCTTGGCTCTGTAAATCAAACAGTCGTTCCAGACTTGGAGTATCAGCACAAGTTTACCCTTGTACCACCGAACGCATCTCTGATGATCAATCCATTGCATATCAGCGACGAGGGCAATTACATTGTAAAAGTCAATGTCCGTGGGAATGGGACAATAGCTGCCAGTCAAAAGATCCAAGTAGCTGTTGATGGTAAGTTCATAAAATATAGTATCTTCATTTTGAAAATTATATTGCGCTAGTTTTTATTTACTAGTTCTTAGTATCCAGTTACAATAGTGTATCATTTAATCCAACCACACCTGAATAAGTACTAACAATCCACTTGCTTTGTTTCCTATTGCTGCTGCAGGGAATCCTACAATATGTCATCCTGAAACAAAATTAATATATTGACTAATGTTTCTGGATCATAAAAAAAAAAAAAGTAGTATAGGAAGCAATAATCAATATTCAATTAGACAAACTTATATGAAATAATGTTTCCAAAGGCTCTGCTGTGCTCTCAGTCATGAGGATGCATTAACTTTCAAATAGTCTGTCTCCTGGGACAGCTTTACCTTTGCCTCCTGGAACTATGGAAGAAGGGCCATCGACTTCTGCTGGTGACCCTGTGAGCCCAGCTCTGAGTTCCTCAAAGTTCTCTCTTTGTACTGTGATCCTTGTAGTGGGGATATTAAAAAAAAAAAAAAGAGAGAGAGAAATGGAAAAGAATGATCTAAAAGAATGCCAAGAGGCTACTGTAATTTGTGGATTACACAGAGCCCTTAACTGTTGGGCTTGACATAATGAAATGCATGAAAAAGTTGTAACTGAACCCCCCTGCACACCCCAGCTGCAGACAACGCGTTTCAGAAGTGCTCGGTGACACCAGACTGCAGGCAGCTGCACCGGGAGGTGGCCCACCATGGGCAGTGTCCCACTGGGCACTCTTCTTGTGGTGGCCACAGCGCTCTGCCTACGAGGCGGGAGCTGGAGGCAACACTATACCCAGCTGCAGCCTTTGCTGTATTACAAGTAATATAAACAGCCACATTTTTTTTTCATGCTGGAACAATTCTTACAGTCGCCAGCTGAGAATATGGCCTTCTTTTTTTCAACCTTTAACCACATTTAATAAATAACATTTGAAATGTTAGTACTTTCCAGAGGGGATGATGACTGCTAGTTGTATCATCTCGGCAGTGAAGCCTGTAATATATGGGCCATCACTTTTATAACTCTTCATATCTCTTTATTTTACAGTTCCTGTCACAAAGCCAGTTGTATTTACTGAACCAGCTTCCGGGGTAGTGGAGTATGTGGGAAATATTACCTTAAAATGTTCTGTGGAAAAAGGGACAAGGGTAGTTTACCAGTGGATGAAAAATGGCAAGCCTCTCCGTGCCAGCTCTACTTACACCTTCTCATCAAACAATGCAACGCTTCTAATTGTCCCTGTTGTAAAAGAAGACGTTGGGAACTACAGCTGTCTGGTGTCTAACCCTGTCAGTGCAATGGAAAGTGAAATAATTGCACCAACCATATATTGTGAGTATATGAAATATTCATAATTACCTTTGTATAAATGATCTGTCTGGAAGGAGTGCCTCTAACTATGGAAGCGGGCAGAGAACAGTTGAGTCAACATGCAATGTGAGTTGGATTCAAAATGAGCTTGTTTATAACAGCTCTAACTTACAACAGGATAATAGAACGTTACTCAGTGTTGTGTAGCTGTGGAGATGGGTCCACACTGCAGAACCCAAACAGGAACCTCAGGAATTCACCATACAGACATCTTCTGGTCCTGGGGACATGTGACTCAAAACAAGAAATTAATCATCAGATGGTTATACATGAAAATACTGTTTAAAATGGGAACAGAAAGGAATAGAGAAGAGACCCCAGTCTGGTCTGTCAAAATCAGAAATGAAGGGAGTGTTTGCTTTCCTCATCATGGGGAGCATGAGGGAACCATACAAGCTATGTAAGGACCAAGGTGTGCAGAAGAGCAGACCATAAGGGAGCTGTATATTTTGACTGGAAATGATGGCAAGAGGGAAACTAGCAGTGAGCGCAGACCGAGTTCATGAGTGAAATAAGCTGGAGGGACAAAAAGACTGGTGTAGTCAATGTTCAGCAATTGTATTTTATATCTTAGAAAGGGCACCCTTACTCTGTTCCTTGTCCCTCCTATGACACCAGCTCCAAGTGCCTCCAGGGTTTGGCACATGGTGCATGTGGGACATTGCCAGGCTCTGATTCGCACGTCCTCAGGGGTCGGAGCGTCCTTTCCGGACCAGAGCTGAAATCAGACAGGTCGGGATCTACTCTGCCACCAGCCCTGCTCAGATACAACCAGTTTAACCAGTGACATGGTGTTGATGGCATGGTGCAAGGACTGGGACTGGACTCCTGTCTGACCAAGGGCTGGTGCTCACTCTTTCCAGGCTCTGTGACCTGCCAGGTGGCAGCCAGCCCGTGCCCTGGGCCTGGAGACATTGCACCACCAGCATGGTCACAACCCACGCCTCTTACTGTGGCGTGTCTTCATCCTCCTCCTCCTTTCATCTCTCATTATCCATTCTGCTACTTATTCATTTGTAATTGTAACTTGGAAGAATTGGATTAGGGGGTGTCTTACATCTAAAGTGTCTACCCTTCATCAGGGGAAGAGAAAAGACTGCCTAAATCAGTGAAGATGACCAAGAACGCTGTTAGATGAGAGCAATGCCTCAGGTGCAGTGTATGAAATTGTCAGCAGTGCAAACACAAAGATAAAGAGTCCTGCACAGGGATTGAGCTCCCATTCATATTAGACAGAGGAATCATCATAAAATGCTCTACAAGGAAATAACCAGCTCTGATGGATTTTTAGTTTATCATTACCATAATATAAAAAAATAATAATCCTATTCTTTCCTCAATCTTTCTCCATATTTAGAAATATTTGTATAATTATTTGCACTTTCATAATGTACTTTTCACCAGAACTGAGGGTTTTCTTTATGCATAATTTAAAATCATTAAGAGAAAACCATGCAACGCTGTGAGACGGCAATACTTGTGCTACTGCCCATATGCCAGCCTGTGGTGGGAGTTGGATCTTACTTCCTGAGCCATGCGAGGGCACATAGCTGGGTCCAGCCCCTGCTCTGCTTGCAGAGGCAGTTTGTCCCCAGATCCCAGTTGTCACTAAAGATGCGGGACAGGCCCAGGTCCCTCTGTGCCATATGTCACCGCTGTGGGGAGTGACCGGCAGCAATAAAGAAAAGGTCGCTCACAGTAAATACCTGCCATCTGCTTGGAAACTGCAACAGCCTCGTGGTGATAGGAGCAATTGGAAATATTCCCGCAGAGCAGTAGGTTGTTACTCAGAAGAGGTGATTTATTATTTTACAAGTCATTTAGTTAACTGGCTCTATGAGAACAGGACTGGAAAGGAGAAGTAGAGCTGAGGGATCCGGGAAGGCTGTCTCTGTTTTTGATTCTACTGAGAATCAAAACTGGTTTGTTCTGCATTTCCCACTTACATTGTTCTGCTTCCCCACTAGCTCTGATGATAGTCCAGCCCAGAACACGGCTACAGCAGTAGCCTGACACAGAAACATGAGTTTTCAAGACTGGGAGAGGCTGCTGCTGTGGAGGCTGCAGCAGAGAGTGCTATACCGTGCCATGGAGCTGAATTTAACAGACTGGGGGTTCCTTCCTTGGGACTTCCCAAAACTAGAATGTATTTGGTCCTCTGTCGTGAGGGGGCACAGAGACCAGTCAGCTCTTCTCACCATTAATCTCTGTTTACGTATATCAAAGGTTATATTATCAGTGAAAATAAAAGCCAATTCTTCTGACAATGAATTGGACAGGAGGAACCATTGAATTGCTCTGAAAAGTGGGGGGAAAAAAAAAAAAAAGTGTGTTCCTGCCTATAAATAGTATGTGATGGGTTTTCCTTTCATTTTTGAAGAAGTCAAAGCTCAGTGCATCCCTCTCCTTTCCCATCGGAGAAGAGGGCAGAAAATCCCTGTAACGGGGAGACCCATGAGGAGAAGAGTGTCCTCCAGTGTTCAGGACGTGGCCAAGGGAGGTCAGTGACCCGGAGCAGCAGCGACAGCTCTGTGGTTCCTGAAGTGCATGCGCTGGGATAGAGTAAAGCGAAGGACTCTTGACACTGCAGAGAGGCTGCGCAGCACCTTAGAGTTTAAAAAAGCCATTATTCTTCAGTGGCCCCCACCGAGTTGGTGGGCACGGTGTTATGTCACACTGAGGGGAACCTGTGCTGCCTTTCCCAAGGAAATACCATACATCATGTTGAGCCTTCCTCAAAACGAGACTTCATGAAGCTTACCACTGTGAAATAAGTTGACAAAATGAAAGTTTGACAAATGTACATTGTGAAAGATGGACGTTTGGTTAAAAGTGGACTAAACTGAGGTCACGGTGTCTGTCCACGTGCTCATCAGAGCCTTCACAAACAGAGAATAAAAGCCAGAGGCACAGACAAAACAGGCTGGTTTGTACCGTGTGCTCGGAGAATAGATGAGTCTTATAAAAAAGGCAGACAATAACCAGCATTTTGCGTGTTGGAGGAAGTCCTAACCTCAGCCCAAGTTTCCTGCTGAGCAGCAGCTCCTGCACTGTGCCCCCGTGGCCCTTGGTGGGGCAGGGAGTTTCACACTCACGCCTTGTCACACCAGCTCAGCGCCACCTCAGCCATGGGCAGGTGGAAATGGTGCCCCATCGCACCATCTGCAGTGGCCTCTATTGACTCACCTGTCTTGTGCCCTGCCCTTTGCTGAGGCACTTGTCACCAGCCTTCAGGGGTCCTGCCAAAAAGCTGTCTCTGATCATTCTGCAGGTTTTCTTTTTCTGGCTCCTGTCAGTGTTAGGTCTGTGCGTGTTTGGTCACGCATGTAAGCCCTTAGGGAACTAGCATCATCAGAATGATTAGTTCTTTTGACTGGAAAAAGGCACATTTTGATTATTGTAGTCTTTACATTAATTTCTCTACTTAGATCCCTGTAACATGCGAAGATATAAAAGTTCCATGATCTGAAATGATCTATTAAAAATAGCAAGGGAAATGTCATGTTTAAAAATGTTGTTTCCCTTCCCATTTTCCTAAGAAAATTACCCTAAAAATACTTAGCTGCTCAATTTCCTGAGTTATGAACACAACTGTTGGACAGTAGTCTGGCAGTAGGAAGACCTGCTCCTGTACTTCTCCAGCTTCTCCAACTGTTGTCAATTTTCATTCTTTTTCGGGTCCCGAACGCTGCATAGAGCTGTGCTTTTCCCGAAGCGGTGATGAGATCAGTGCTCAGTGGGTGGAGTCCGAGATCCAGTTGGGGAACTGAAAGCCTTTTAGCTGAAATGACTGAATCCAATGCAGCCATTCTAAAGGCGAGGATCACTTGAAAATTCTAAGTTTAGAGACACACTTCCAAGTTAAGTTTAATTATATACTTTGATTTTAATTTTTCTACTGTGTTTTCTATCTTTTCAATGCAGATGGACCTTATGGAGTTAGAGTTAAATCAGATAAAGGTCTGAATATAGGGGCGGTGTTTACAGTGGACGTGGGGGAGGTGATAGTGTTTGACTGCTCAGCAGATTCCAATCCACCCAACACCTACTCCTGGGTTCAGAAGGCTGACAATGCCACTCAGGTGATCCAGCACGGACCCCACCTGGAGGTTGTGTCTGGTAGAGTGGCCCAGAAGACAATCGATTACATGTGCCGTGCCTTCAACAACGCCACTGGAAAACGAGATGAAACGCACTTCACAGTCGTTGTCACCTCTGTGGGTAAGCACAGTAATGCCTTGCTGTGACAGCAATGTCTGAGCAGTGCCAGCCCCGGAAAAAGAAGGAAATAATTCTTAGAGACAGAGTATATCTCAGAAGTGAGGTCTCGCTAACAGCGTAGTAAAGGAGATTGTGGAGCCCAGTTGCATCCGGGTGTTAGTGGCAGTGGGACACAGCCTGGGACGAGACCCGCTCAGAAGCAGAAGGTCTGTGGGAGTTTGACATAGAATATATTTGGCCATTTGGAGCTTTATCTTTTGAGCAGAAAAACTTCCTTGGTGGGCAAACCTCATCATGATCAGAATGAGGACATGGCAGAATTGTACATTTCTTACTCTGTTGCTCACATTTTGCCTTTAAAACTGTCAAAGATGAATGGGGAGAATGGGGAGAATCTGTTGAGCACCAAGGTGGGTCTTTCCTCTCAAGGGCTAGTTTGGTCCAAGGCTCCCTGTCCCACAGCCTCCAGGAGCTGTCAGCCCTGGGGCCACCAGGTGACCGCTACACAGGGAACTTTCAAGCAAACACCACTGGGTACAATAACCAGGCTCAGACTATCGGCAACGGAGGCCTTTAATATTTTTCCATTGCGATTGGGTATCGCATTGGGTTGGTAAGAACATCCTTTTAGTGCATGGTAATAGTGCAAGCTGTGACAATGAAAGGTTTTATTACGGTTTGTTCATAAAAATTCTTTCACTGGGGCGTTTATGAATCTGTGGATGCACTGCAAGGTCCTGCTGAGGGCACACCTTTGTTTCTCCTACGTTCTAACCTCGGTTCCTGTCTCAGACTGCTCTATGCAGCCACAAAGCAGGTTTTCCGAAAACCTCCAGGAGCAGATGGTGAAGAACAAGCTATTGAGGAAGTCTGATAGCTCTTATTAATGCAGATCGATACAAGTATGTTCAGATAGGGATTGTATCCTATTAATGTTCAACGAGAGGGAATAGATTGCCTTTTAGAAGCTTTAACAAAGTGGTTTCACCTGTGCAGGACAAAGAGCTCAGCCATTCCTTAGCGAGATGAAGAAGGAGGGAGGGAGGGAGGCCGTGGCTCAGGCTAACTTTCAGGTTCCCCACAAATCCATGGCTTTAATTATGGTGGGAGGAAGATGGGTTGTGATTTTACACTGAGAATGCTGTACTTCAAAGCTAACTAGAAACACAACGTGTGCTGTGTGTGACTGGAAATTCAAATTCCATTTCTCCAGGAAATTCACGTAAGATATGATATAAATGTGAATTTTCATCAGTAAGTGTTAAAAAATTCAGCTGAAATTTCAAAGCCCAAAATGAAGGAAAAACTCCACAGTTTTATGTTTAGTTGCACTTAAGGGTACATTTCCTAATTTGCCTAAATAAAGCTTTTTAAAACACCTGGAAAAAGAAAGTTTCCCTCCTCTGTAGCCATGAATGTTTACCCAGGTAGCAGCGAATCCAGGTGTGGAGCCCCCACTGTGTGGGGTGACACTGACTGAGGTGTGAATTCACCCACCAGGGTAAACCTCCCAGACCCTGCTCGGGCTGAATTCCGGTTGGAACCGAACAGAAATTTTATAGCACTAAACACGCTAAACAAAGACTAGGAATATTATCCCATATCCCTTCTCCCTGATAAGATTTATTGAGTTTAAAATTGAAATTATTATGTTTAAAGAATACTTTTAAGGTCTCAGCTATTTCTTCTGAGTGTCCGGGGTTTTTCCTGAGGAAGGCAGCACATTGAAGGAGTATGAAAAAAGTGTGGTGGAATGGCAGTGATTTATTTTCCCCCATCTTCTGCATGCAGCTGGTTTGACATGCAGCTATTTAACCAGAGTGATGGAGGGGTAAGGGGCTGCGAGCAATGCCAGCTCCCGCCCAGGGCTCCCAGACAGACTATAACAACACATCCACCTTTGATTTGGATGAAGGAAGCTGGCACTGGCAAATATGCAGCATTCATTTACCTTTACGGATTGTGGCGTGCCTTTAATTACATTAATTGTGCACAATTCAGAGCAAAAGGAGGAAATTGAGGGTGCCCAAACCATCTAAGTGGCAATTCTTAACTTTCACATCCCTGTCTTTGCAAATTCGATGCAAATGTTTTCAACAGTGTATATTTACAGTGTATGTAAATATAAATAGACTGTTTGTGCTGTATCACTAGATCCTGCTGGAAAAACTGCTGCTAATGTGTATCTCAGCCAAAGCTCTGAGCAAAGGAAAGAAAGAATTTGGATAGATTTAGACATGAACACAACAGCGGTAATTTATGAGCTTCTGAGGGATGTGATAAACCACCAGACTGTCAGTGATCTGAAAACCTTCAGAAAAAACCCAACAGTTTAGTTATCCCCTCCTGCCCCACAGCAAGGATTTCCCTCCCATCCAGCAAAAACTGTCACCCCATTGTCACCTACGTTCTTGGTAGGTTGGTGTCTCTATGCCTGAGATTAGAATATTCACCTACTTTTTGTGATGCTGTAGCTCATGGGGTGCATTCACTGACCTTCACTGACCGCTAGATCCCATCTGCTCTGGACTCGTTTCTGATATGCACATCGTTGCTTTCCCAGTTCAGGAGATCTGGGGGGAATATTACCAGTCAGCAGGAACCCCAGTTTTGTATCTACCTGGTGTGTGGGGGCAGGTTTACTGCCTTCAGATGAACTTCTAAAGATGCACTTTCCAGTGTGATAATAGCACACTGCGCAGAACACGAGACTGATTGCAGTACTCCTCTTCTTTTTCACAGGACTGGAAAAGCTGGCCCAGAAAGGAAAATCTTTGTCATCTCTTGCAGTAATAACAGGAATTTCATTATTTTTGATCCTAGCTATGGCCTTCTTATTCATATGGAAAAGATATCAGCCACATAAAGGTATGTAAAGGTTACGCAAGCTCCAGCTCTTCTTTGGGACCGTCAGAGCAAAAAGAATGATTTTTCTTTCTCTCTTCTTTTCAGTGATACGACAGAAGCTGCAGAGCAGGTACAGAAATAAATCATTCTGAGGTGTTGAAGCCCTTTCCATCAAGAGAATTGCATTTTATCGCATTAATTTTCTTTCCTTGGCTTGTGACATCAAGCTAAAAAGCATGTTTGTGTTTTCTAGGCCAGAGACTGATTACAGAAAGGCACAGACGATTTCAGGTAATGCTAATGAAAGAAATGGGAGCATAAGGTCAAAATCTATACCTGAAAAAAAAACCCAACCCAAAACATCTCCATGTACAAAAAGAAAGAAGGAAGGGAAGTGTTTTAATCTCAAGCTGCACCCCTCTGTGGCAGCTTAGTCAAGAGAAAACCAGGATGACAACAGGTCAGCATGGTTTAACTCGCCCCTGGAGTTCACAGCAGAACCTACCCTGTTCCCTTGAATTCCAGCTGCTAATCCTCATTGCAGTCACCTGTATGCTGCTGTTCTCACCAATATGAAATAAATGGGTGTTATTATGGGATAGCAGTGAGAGGTGATATGCCATGACATGATCACACTTCTCAATGTCCATGGCACCAATCAGTACCAAAATGGTGAGATGTTAATATGACATCATGGGATATATATTTTAGCCTCTATCACATCCTGTACTACCTTTCTCTGGCCCATCAGCATGGTTCTGTCACCGCCTCCTTTCCCCCCACATCACCCTGGGCAGAAGAGGCTGGGGGACCAGCCATCCTTTGGAAGGGTAGAACATTTTTTCCCATGCCTTTCTACCAAAGCACCAGAGCAGGCCATAAAGGGCTCCTTGTGAGGGGACAGGGAAGTGGAGGAAGCTTAGGAAGGTAAGGAAAAGTCACTGGAGCACAGAGGGACCTTCACCCACACAAATGGTATCAAAGGAGATGTCTTCAGTGCTGCTGCCTTTCCTGTGGGGTGGTGGCCCAAGGGACAACCAGGAGTCTCAAATCTGGACAGTGGGAGGGTAGAGAAGGAGACTCCCACCCTAACTACAAGTCATGTCTGAAGTCCCAGATACTCTTTGTCAACTGCTTCACTGATCACAGAACCGTAGATCATAGAGTCATGGAATGAGAATGGTTAGAGTTGGAGGGACTGTAAAGAGGGAAGTGGTTTAGAGTAGATCAAACAACCAATATTACGGTGTTTTAAAAATTAGTCTAAATTACTTTGCCAGTCGTTATTTCCCGAGCTCATATTATGTCTCGATACCTTCTTTCATGTTTGTTTGTTCTAACTTTAGGACATGAAAGTGCTCTGGAAGATTTTGGGATATATGAATTTGTCGCTATTCCTGATCTTGCCAATGGTTCTCGGGTATGTGACTTTACATCACAAACTGGTGGTTTCTTTTCTGTTTGTTAAGGTGTACTAAATACCTGTACTGGAGTCCTCCTATCAGTTTTACTCTGCTGCTTTTTATGGATGTCTGTCTGACACCGTGTTCATGGCTGTTGTTCACCCAGCACTTATTCTGGTTCCGTGCCTGTCTTGACACAGCGGAGTGAGGAGCTGGCCGAGTGCTAAAGACAAGGGTCTCAGCTCAGCTGCCCTGGATGGAAAGACCATGGGTGTTGTTGGGGTGAAGGGTGGCACTAACCTGCTTGTGTTATACAAGCAAGCAAATTAACTCTTGTGGTGCCACGTTCTTCCCTGGCCCTAATACATGGCTCACACAACACACAACTTTGGCAGTGAAGAACAGCCTCAGGGGGATATTTACATTGCAAAAATACACAAATTAAATCTCAGCTGTATTTCACAAGAATTATTTTGTCAGGTTCATGTATTGCAGGCGAGGACTTAAGCACAGCAATTCTGTAGCAGATAATACCCTACTACATGTGCTGCTTCTCTGCGCTGTGGCTTTGCTGACATTACTGTGCAGCCACTGGAGATCATTGTGATGTGGTGTGAAAGGACAAGGCAAAAATGAGAAATAGGGCCACAAAGTTTAGGGTCAAGAGACTGATAACTGGAAGGAAGCAAAAGAAGCACTTTCCCTTTGCTAGGGAAAATTTCTGGCAACAGAGTCTTGTACCTGCTGAGAGCATCAGTATGGCCAGGTCAGGGAGAGCTCTGCCAAGCTGATCACCCAGGGTCACATCAGCAGCCACACCTATTCTGTTATTCCAATTAGTTCTCAGAAGACGTGGTATATTACCCAAAAAAATAGTCATAGACTATGACCGTAAGAGCTCGTTAAGTACAGAGATCTGGCCCTACAGCATCACAGCCTTGCACATGCAATGATACCCCTCAGGCTGATCACGTCTCAGAGTCAGGTTCTTGTTGAATCGGGGCCTTAGTGGTTCAGAAGGGGGAGAGAGGTGACAAGGACAACAGAATGGATATACAAGCAAGGAAATCTATTCCAATTTCCAGTGAATTTTCAAAGAACAGGAGAAATTGCACCAGTTTATGTTCAGTTACTCAGATTTATGGCACTGCAGCTAAGTCAGCATTTGATCCACTGATTCATTTTAGTTATTTAGCAGACAAATAAGAAGGTGGAGATAATGAAGAACTGGAGGCTGGGGATAGGCAGAAAGACTGAGAATTCCAGAGGGATGGGGAGTCTAGGTGCAGATTTGTATACTTAATATATTGACCATTTTCACTATTACTTCACCCTCACAAACTGCTTGCTGTTCTCTTTCTTTGACATGCTGGTTGGAGTTTTACCCTGAACCTTTCCCTGAATATTTTCTCCTTTTTTACTATTGATTCTCCTGCTTCTCTCTTTATTAAATGTTCCTTCCTTGACTTGTGGAACACTAATATAAGGTACTTGCTGTATTAAATGCAAGAGCTGCATCCTAAGTCTTCTAATACCCTAACTGAATTTAAAGCTATTGCTTGTCTTACTATAAATGTGATAAGAGCGTATCTGAACTGTTAGCTATGAGGGATGAGCTGTTAAATCCACATGCAGACCATTGATAGGGAAAAGGTGAAAAACCGAGACGTTACCTTATCAGCTTAACTTCTATTGAATCTTTTCCCATTTGCACCTACAATAAAGAATCCTCTCTGCTACTTTTAGGTTTCAAATCAATCTGTTCCTGGCTCTGACCCTGCCCCTGGCCAGGATATGCTTACTACGGTTTATGAAGTTATTCAGCACATTCCTGAGCTGCCGCAGCAGGACCATCAACCCTAAGTTGAAGCCCACATGTGCTGGTGGCAGCTCAGAGACAAACACTGTTGCATCCAGAACAATTTACATTTCGGCGGCTGGTGCTTGATTCCAGCGGGAGGGGTAAGGAAGGAAAGCAGGTTGGAGCTACATCACTGCCTCTGCCATTTCCTCTTCAGCCCCTCGCCTTTCCTCAAGACTCCGGGCTGTCGTTTCATCACTTGGGCCGCTTTTGCCTAAGTGAGCAAAACAGAAACCAGGACCTTCAAGCACAGTTTCAAAAGAGAATTCCCAGATGTTGTCAGAGGGTGGCTGTAGTTTCATGGCATGGAGACACCAGCGCTTCCCACTGAGCGCCTTCGATCCTCAATCAGAGCAGTTTAATCAGCAGCTTCTGGCGGGGGGCAAGTGGAGCTGGGCACGGGGGTGGCAATGCTGGAGTTGCTGAGCTGAGCAATTAGTCGTTGTTAAAAGGGTCACCAAAACACTGACGGACAATGCTTAGTCACCTGAGTAAGCAATGTCTTCATTTGTGTCTTAACTAAGGGATCAGAGCAGAAGTGTGCTCATTCTGCGGCAGCCTGGCTGGGAACGCTGTGGGAAGGCTTTTGCCCAGTAGAGACCAGAAAGTCCCCAGCACACTGGGCTTATGCCGGCAGCGGTTCGTAGTCCCGCTTTGGTTCAAATCACCTGCTTGGCAGCACGTCTTAGCGTAAGAGCAAATTCACAGCCAAGTTCCTGTAACCGCGGCGTGGCTGCTGTGCAGCGGTTGTGCGCAGCAACAGTGGTTCCTGCAGGCTAAGGACAGCACACAAAGCTGCATTTGCCACCAAGCCCATGATAGCCCGTTTCCCGGGGCTGTTTCTGTTATGGCAGGAAAGGAAAATGCTCGCTCTTAACAACACCCTGATCAGTCAGAGTGTGTGTGTGACCACATTAGCATCCAGCTCCTGCACTGTGAGAGTCTAGTGTGGGTTACCTCTGCGCCTGGCTGTCCATGTCGCGTCTGCAAATGCATAGCTGCACTTGTAAACGCACGCTGACCGGGGAGAAGGTGGTCATGAATCACTCATGGTGTTTCTCTTCTCCTTGGAGACTTTTTTGCTTCTTTTTGATTAACATGGGTTTTTGCTTCTTTTTCTTGAAAAAATTACATTTTTTTTCCTTCCTTCCTTTTCCTTATTTGTGAATGCAAAAGACAAAGGGACAGCTTAAAAATTGCAATATAAATCCTAAATATTTTGTTACAATGGGGGGTGGGGTGTTACAGGAAGGAATCAAGCCCAAATGCCTCCCATGCTTTTTATTTAAAAAATGGCAAAAAAAAAAAAAAAAAAGGGGGGGGGGGGGAGACTG
>VXBJ01005211.1:21388-71723 GCA_013400055.1 Nycticryphes semicollaris
TGACTTTTCCAAGAGAAGGTCACCATATTGGCATGAAAAGTAATAAATGCAATTTGTCAGATTGCAGAATATCTTTGGGGTTTAAAATAAAATATTTTTAAAAACTCTTTTAATGTAACCTTATTCTTTAATTTACAAACATAGAAGTGGCTCTGTCAGGCCATTACAGTTTAAAAATATACATATGTATATTACTCAAAATAATAGGTTCTCATTAAATTCTCTTTCCTTTGCATTTGAACTGGTGTTCTGTGTGCTGCCAAAGAGCCTGGTTCTCATTGAGTCAAAGAGCGAGTAATTTCTTCAAACTGCACAACATTCAGGCTATTTATAAATTAAAATCATAATTCTCTGGTGCAAATGAAGCCTATCTCACTCTGTTTAAAGAATCTGTCCCTTCACAAACAGAGGAATCCTCTTTCACAAACGTCTGTCAGCAGCGGTCTGAATCCTGCAGGAAAATTCACTATTATTTTCACAGCTATTAGATGGCATCAGTCAGCTGCAGCCGGGGAAAAGGGGGATTATGAACTCAATTAGAATAATCTACAGGGGGAAAGAACAAGAAAAAGCTACTTCAGTACCAGCCAACTGTGGGGAAAATGATTAGGGTGAGCAATGAGAAAGCACACTGTGTGCCCAGCCTTTAAGACAGGCATATGGGGTTATTTAAAGCATTCTGTATTGTGAAAAGTAACTTGCACTTATTTAAAATACCTCCCTAGTCTGCATTTACTAAACAGTCTTCCTGCCTCTTTCAAAGATCAGGAAAAATAACCTGGTTTTCCGTGAATATTCTCATCTCATGGTGCTGGAAAAAAAGGGAAAAGGATGTCACCGTTGCGTGTGAGGAAACATGGATTTGGCCCTTCCCAGAGGCAGCTGGTGCTGCCTGTATTTGTGAGAAGCTCTGAGGTGCTCTCATAGACACCGTGGTCACCAGATTTGCTCCCCGAAAAATAGCTCTCTGACCTGGACACCAGCTCTGCAGTGCTCATTCAAAGCTGATGTCTTTTGTGTGTCCCCAGCTGGGACAGAACTTTGCAAAGTCCAGGGTTTTGCCCCCTCTCCTCCTCTCCTTCCTGCTGGAGCGGATGTTTCGATCGCTCTGAAGTGCACAGCGCTCCACACCGTTCCAACTTACTACAGTCGATGTCACTGCGGGGCCACAGGGCAAAAAAGGTCAATGGATCTACAGAAGTAGCTGTTTCTCCACCTCTGGAGCCTCTGTATGTAAACCTGTCAGTAGCAGACATGGTTCTAAGTGTTTCTGTGGCAAATAAAAATACATCAGTTCAGGGGGATCTTATCAGCGTTTATAAGTACCTGAAAGGGGGGTGCAAAGAAGAGAGAACCAGGTTTCAAAGATGCATTAGAGGGATTAGGACACTGGCGTTCTCCTGGTTGTCCAGGGGTATCTTTTATCCTTCATGAACAGCTTTTAAGATGCCAAGAAGGAAAGTTCTTATCTTGAGGGCTTGGCTGTCCTTCTCCTACTTCTGATGAGCTGAGGTCCTTTAGTTCACGTGTGTAAGCATGGCTATTCAATATACAATGTAAACTATATATAGTAAAGAAAGTTATTATGATTTGATATTACAAAGACTAACTGGTATAATATTTAGAGAGTGAGATTTTCCCAACACACTGCTTTGATGGAGAGCGGGAGTGGATGATCTCCAGCGGTGCTTTCCGGCCCCAGCCTTGCTGCTGCTGTGAGCACAGGCAAGAGACAATCAGCAGGTAGTTCTGCCCTCCCTGCATCTGTGTCACAGGCTGTTGGGAGCCAGAGGGACATGGTTTCCCATGAGAGGTGGCAGGAGGTTCTGGGTGACTGTGCTTGGGACATGGAGAAGCAGAAAGGGAACAGAGCTTATACGAGCAAATAGTAACTTTTTCTGCCAGCCGTGAATTGAGCACATCCCAGATGACTCCTACACTTGAATGGGACTGATTCCTCAATCCTGCCTCCCACAAGAGGTTTCCTGATTTATAACAGCTACCTGCTAGATAGCTAAATGGCTGTGTTGAGAATATTTTTGCAACCAACCAAAGATAATATTTTTTAATGCTGTTGTATTAGAATGCCCTCGAACAGTAGGTCATGCTGTGTGTTTGAGTGTATTCTCAACTCACACATGAAAAGATGCAGAATGTTGTTCATAAGCATCTCTGAACAGCATTGAAGGGCAGGATCCAACCTTTATCCCTGGCTGACGATTTAACAGCCTGTGTCAGTCTGTTCAGACACGTTTGCTCAACAAGGAGTTCTTCATATAAACTCCTGAGTGCAGGAAACGAGCCCAGCTCTGACAGAGGAGAAGCCCCGCTCCCTCAGTGCCTTTCTGTGGAGTCTGGATGCTCTCCTAGAGAGCAGCAGAAGTTTCCAAACACTTCACAGCCAAATATAAAGGGATCACTTGGTAAACAACAAATCTGATGCAGCCTTGGGAAGGAAAGTGACAGTTGTGCTCCGTTGTTAAAATAATGAGGAAAAAAACCCCAAAGAATCATTTCTTGATTCGAATCTGTGGTAAATAGAGAATAGACAAAGAGTGCAGAAGACAAACAAAAGATTAGACATCTAAGGAGTCCGTTCAAGTATAAATTTGCATCACAGTTGGGTTAAACATGCAGTGCAAAACACCAGTGTGTTGGAAATCCTGCTCCACCTAAGAAGATAATAGGTCTGTGTCTCTGCAGGCTGCATGCCCTGTCCCAGGGCAAAGTACAGAGCTGCTGCTCCCTGGGTCTCACAACACCATGGGATGCAGAAATGCTCGGGCAGGGCACCCACACACAATAGCATACCCCGACCAAAAATGCACATGGTCTTCATTAGAAAAGTCCTGTCTAATGTCAACACTGAGATTTTCAGCAATGTACATCTTTTGTATTTCCTGTAGTTCTAAAAAGTAGCATCTATATAACTTCATTCCATCTTCATAGGAAATGGATACGGTTGTTTTGAGCTTACCTGGGAGAAAACCCAAATTGTGTCGGACATCATTCATGTGTTTTCCTCAGAGTTACATTTTCCTCTCTAACTTCACCTTGCTGATTTTTTGTATTTATGAAATCCAATTAAATGCGAACCTTGGCTTTCTAGAACTTTGCAAGTCCTTTTAGCCTGTCATCTTTAGTCCCACCCACAAATTGTATGTAAAAGTACAGAACATTCCAATCACACGCAAATATTCCAGGTCACCACTGTAAACAGCAGGCTGGCACAACTAGAAAACTGGATTCCATTTGAAATTCCTTTCAAGTGTGTCTGAAAGATACAACCAAAGGAGGAAAGGCTTTGAGAAGTAACTTAAGTGGAAAAAAAAAAAGGTTTCAAAAAGGCCTAAAAAATTGTTTTGTCTTGGTGGGAAAAGATACCAAGAAAGATGAAATAAGTCTTTAGTATGTAGAAAAACTTCTAAAAAAAAGGGGCTGCAATCATTTTTTCTCCATCTCTAATAATCCAAGGAAAAGGAAAGACCTACTTAATATATATCTTGTATGCCAAGAAAGGTGGTGGAAGTGCTGGAATGTCCTATGAGGAGTGGCTGAGGACTCTGGGCTTGTCCATTCAGGAGAGAAGGCGGCTGAGGGGCCACCTCATGGCTCTCTGCAGCTCCCTGAGGAGATGGAGGTACTGAGCCCTTCTCCCAGGGATCCAGGGACAGGATGGGTACGAGTGGTTCAAAGCTGCATCCAGGGAGGTTGGGACTGGACATGAGGAAGCATTTCTGTACAGAGAAATGGTCAAACTCTGGAACAGGTTTCCTGGAGAGGTGGTGGATGCCCTCAGCCCGTCAGTGTGTAGGAGGCATTTGGACAATGCCCTTAATGACATGCTCTAATTTGGTCAGCCCCAAATTGTTCAGGCAGTTGGACTAGATAATCATTTTAGGTCCCTTCCAACTGAAATAGTCTATTCTAGCCTATTCTAGATCAAATAGCTTGGGTTCTCTGAGAGGTCTGCAGGTTCCTTCCCTGTACACACTTGGCAGCCCAGCTTCCTCCAGCTGTGTGAGTCCCCAGGTACCTCATACAGGGGTGTTCAGTGCTGATCCCCAGCATGGGGGTGCCCAACTAACACACTTTGGGGTCTGGTCCCACAGGGCTCCGTGCTGCCCGCACTCCAGCTGGCTCGTTCAGGTTTGCACAACCTGCGGTCACAGCAGCACCTACCCTCAGAGAAGTACTGCTGGGCTTCAGCACCCACCCCCATCTGCCTGCCAGCACAGGAAGGGTGCACAGAGCGACAGCTGTCAACCAGACCTAGTTAGCAAACCAAAAGGAAAGTGTATTCAAGAAATGCCTTAGCTCTGACTTCATCAGTCAAGGGTATCATCTACCTAGGAGTCCCACATCAAGGAATATGAATAAGGGTTGGGATGTATAATTTTATAACTAAAGCCATAAACAAAGGGGGAAATTGTGAGGGTGGGACAGAGCTGTGCATTTCCAAGAGAGGCAGCTAACTAGCGCCTCACATCACAGTGCCAAAGCCCTTTTAGCAGCCAGTTACCTTCCAGAAGATAACAGGAAAGAACAAGACAAGTTAGGAGCAACCATCCATTTCATAATTACCTGTTAGAGCCTTCCCATCCTTTGACTGGTGTTGCAGGACACACAAGAATATGCATAACAGTTTCGGCTGTTGTTTGTGTAGATTTTGGTAGCTGGAAAATGCAGATGTCCATACACGGATGTAGTTTTGCAGCACCTTCCACTGGTATGGTCTAACCCAGATGAGAGAGGAGCTCAAGCAACCTCACAGAAAGCTGCCCAGACCTCCATAGTCTCAGCTGCCATGCACCAGAATGCTCCAGCTCCGCAGACCAGCTCACCACAGTTGTGCTGTGCAAGAGAAGAGGCCAGAACTGGGGGAAGGATGATACTGCTTCAACCCCCCTGAGATGGCAACCTGCTGGGAAATGCCAGGGTAAGAGCCATTTGTTAAGTGTTGGGGCAGGGAAGGAATGGTTGTCACATCAGCCCATACAACACCGCTCAGAGAAACAGTACCACAGCACCACGTCAGAGAAGCAGGCAGTAATTCCAGACAACAAAACTAACGCCCAGTGTATGGCTCAACAGATAACTGGCCTGCAATAACCACAGAGGTCCAGCTGCTGTTTACAGGAGCATCAAGATTATGGAGATACAGGCTCCTGCCTGTGGACATTTCCTGGAGCTGTGAGCCCATCAGAGTGCACAACCGAGCAGGGCTGCTGAGAGCCCCCGTCTGAACATCAGCTCTGCTGGCTGAGAATCCGAGAACACGGGGATATGATCTATGCCAGCCCACCTCCAGCTCCCAAATGACTAGCAGGTCCTGCTGTTTCTGGACCAGTTCCTATTAGCATTGCAGTGCCTGCAGGACTCAGCCCCAGGGATAATGATCGTTTGCAGTGCAATCAACTTTCCCTATTCAGCACCTAAGAATTTCAGTATATTCCAGGGAATGTACCTTTCTGAGGGCCAGTGGCAGCAGGCCCAAAACACGAAGACTACAATGCAGTCATCACTGCATATGAATTTATGGGATTTGGGCATTTGTCATGTCATTTTCATTTCCATTCTTTAAAGAGAAGCCTCAAGAAGCACAACCCTAGAAGGAAGGAGAGTGACATGCAGGAAGTGTTGAGAAAGAACCGAAGGTAGGACAATGGACACACAGAGGAAATTGTGAGAGGTGGCCAGTCACATCAGCCCCAGGAAAATACAGGCCCTTTGCAGAAACGTTGAGAAGCTATTGCCAGAGTAGACACAGAAGTTATTTGCCTCTGAAAAGAAAAAGCTCTGAAGGCCCTCTCTGTGACTTCCACACCTGAAAAATAGAGCAGATGCTAGAACAGGCAAAGATCAGTAGGTACCAGTAGGAGAGTAAGGAGAAACAACATAAGAAATGTGTGAGTAGTAACTTAAAGAACAGAGTAAAGAAAAGAGCTGTGTCTGGTTTGTTTGTTTTTTTTTTTTAAAAACAGGAAGAAGAAACAAGTTTTGTAAAAGATCTTGCAAGTGCTTTATTTCAGTATTGAGAAGAGTTTAGGGAGCTGGCTGGATTATGTCAAGTGTTAGTGCACAACGTGACAGGAGCGTTATCAAGGTGGGGGAAATACAGTGAGGTAGTAATCATGGAATATAGGTGCCATAAGACAAAGTAAAGGTTGACATGGCAGAATAATATTGTACATATAATGATTTGACAAATATAAAGAAATTTGAAGAAATAGCAGGAAACAAAATAGCTCTGCTAGCTCTTATAACTGCAGTATGGAGGACTGCTGGCAGTGTGATCCACAGATCACACTGGGTATGAACAGTGACTTCTAATTTCAGTAGGAAAAGAACAGAGAGTAGAGCAGCAGAAGAGGGTTCTGTCTCATGGGACTGGTGGGATTGAAGCTGGTTAGTGGTAATGCCACCTGAGAAAACACAGCTAGCCAAGTGTCCATCCAGCTCACACCAGCAATGATATGGTTAGTAAGAGGATCTGTTGTTGCACAGCCTCCCAGCCAGCAACCACAAACAGGGGTAGGTAACCTGGAACATCAGCAACTGGGAGAGATGCTTTTTTTTCCACAGCTGGCTTTGCAGTGGCTGGAGATGCTCTTTGCTTTCTCAAACTTGCAGTACCCTGGTGGCCTCAACCAGTTGTTCTCAGAACAGACACCATCCTGAAGGACTGTGGTGGATTGACCTTATGTGGCTGCCAGATGCCCACCCAGCCGCCCCTTCACTCCCCCTTTATAGCAGAATAGCAGAGAAAGTAAGGTGCTGAATCTCCTGTGTCAAGAAAAAGACAGGGAGATAACTTATCAGTTACCATTATGCGCAAAACAGACTCGATTTGGGAAAAAATAATTTAATTAATTGCCAATTAATTTTTGGATAGTGACATTCCTAGAACAGAATTCTTGCATTAATTTCCTAAAAGAAGAAGGCTTTCCCCAACAGGAAGTCAGGAAGAGGCGGACCAGAAGCGACCTTGGTTGGTAAAAGAAAAAGCAAAAGAGGAGCAGAGCAGTAGAACCTCCCAAACGCCCTCCCTGTACTTCCTCCTGTTTCTCTGCAACACCCAGTGCTGACTTGCCCAGTCCACAGCATCTGGACACCTTGCTGGAAGGGTAAAGCAGAAGCATGCAAGGGAAAGGTATGGAATAATAAATATTCTCCGGCAGGCACTGTAATTTCTGCCCTCTAGAGATGGGTGTTTGCCACTGGGAACATCTCATATTATGCCTGTCAATGCTCTTTCCTTACTATTCTTTCTAACACCACACCCCAGTCTTCTGTTAGAAACTAATTTTTGTGGGTTTTTTCTCCTACTTTAGAAGAGCAGCTCAGCTGAATTTTAGCTGTCGGGATTCCTGCTTGAACAAAATACATGTATTGAAAAGCTGTAAGAAAAGATTTGCAGAACAGAGCAGTTACAGTAAGTACATGCATATTTACTTCTAGGCTGGAATATTTTATGGAGATCTGATGGCTTAATCTGATGCCTTTTCTTCTTTTTTTCTGAGACATTAATTTTATATAGAAGATGATCTACAATCTACTAAAATAAACTTCCAAATACGTTAAATGTCTGCCTGTGAAAAGTGGTTGTTACAAGATTACAGTGAAATAATCCCCAAGAATATGTCCTCAAGAAATACAGAGTTGTATATACTTATAGATGTATATGTAGAGAATATAGAGTTGTTCTGTGTTGGACAAGGACATGTTTAGAGGATTTCAGCTGGCCAGAATCGTTACCTAGACAGGAACATGAAACATAGAAATGCTGCCAAGAAGTCTAGGAAATGAAAGAATCTCGTTCTGGAGCTTTACTCATTAGGGAGTTCCAAACATTGAAATGTGGTGTCACTGTTTTAAGGACACAAAAACATTTGCTTTCATGTTAGGAGTAAGTTGTACCTCTATTAGAAAGTATAAGTTTGGTGGCAATTAAAATCCTACTTTCACAGTGCCGGGCTGAACACTGTCTCTGAGCAGAAGCACTTCAGTTTCAGTTTCTTTTCTCGTTTTTTTGATAATCTGGGTGGAGTTACCGAGGAACAGGATAACTGCTGCAGCCGCCAAACAGAAACATGGAGCTGCTTTCCCCCTGCACACTCAGTTTTTGAAAATATGTGTTTACCATAGTGGCATTTTAAAGAACTAGAAGCTAGTTATTCTTTTTCTTTTTTTCTGTGAGCAAAAGGGAGCGTCTGTTAAAAGAAAAAGCATCTGCAGGCTTTTCTCTCAGCTCTCATGTTCGTTAGTTACAGCAGGAGGCAGCTTGGCCAAAGGTCCTCAGCTGTTTTCCCGTGCTAGCCATGAGAAGTATTTATTACTGCTTCTCAGTATTCAAGTTTACAGTTTAGGAAATCAAGTAACAGACTGAGGAAAGCACATCACTAGGGTGGCTTAAGCAACCAAGTGTTCTTTCAGAAAACACAATTTCACTGAAAAAATCTACGAAGTTGTTTTATGTCAGGAACACTCAGGTACAAATAAGAAAAGGTGCATGGAGGAGACGATTACCACTAAGGCAACAGCTGTACCTGGGTACAACTTCACAGAGTAAACGTTTCAGATGGATGAAATAATTCTACCAAAGGAAGTAAGAGGATAAAGTGAAATGAGATGCTATTAGGGGAAATTATTTTATTTCTCTAAACTTTTTGCAAAAAACTCCACATTAACTGAGACCAAGGGGATTGTAAGACGTTCTACTTCCTGTCACTTATCTCCACAAATGCTGCTGAACTACTTGCTTTGGTTTCATTTGAGAAACCTTAGTGAATGCGAAACATACTGAAAAACTAATCTGGCAGATTCTCCTTCCATTTGTAATAGCAAGAGCCAATTCATCACAGCAGTATCTTTCCACCCCAATGTTTCTTTGCAGTGTTACTCTAGCAAATTCTGCATCAAACCCCACCTTAAAGGTAAAAAACCAAAAGGTTGGATTTCTGCATGCAGGTCAATTTTTTTTCTTCACCCAACTGGGAATTTAGTAAGAGCCATTTGTTACGTCTAGACAACATGCCGGGTGACAGCTGGCTGGAGGGTTGGCCCCAAAGCATGGCAGTGAGTGGAGTAACACCGGGCTGGTGGCCAGCCACTAGTGGTGTTCTCCAGGGCTCAATTCTAGGGCCTGTTCCCTTCAATGCTTTTATCAATGACCTGCACATGGGAGCTGAGTGCACACTAAGTGCACCAAGTGCAGGGTAACCCTGGATGTACGTGGCAACTGGAGGACAAAAGACTANAGGTGAAAGAACTAGAGGGCACGACTTAAGAGTGGCAGAGGATAGTGGGTTTGTTCATCTTAGAGGAGGCTGAGAGGTGACCTCACTGCTGTCTACAAATTCCTTATGAGGGGGAGCAGAGAGAGAGGTGCTGATCTCTTCCGTCTGGTGTCCAGTGATAGAACACGAGGTGTGAGAGGGGAAGTTCTGATTGGAAAAATGTTCTACACTGAGAGGGTGGTCAGGCACTGNTCTCCAGGGCTCAATTCTAGGGCCTGTTCCCTTCAATGCTTTTATCAATGACCTGCACATGGGAGCTGAGTGCACACTAAGTGCACCAAGTGCAGGGTAACCCTGGATGTACGTGGCAACTGGAGGACAAAAGACTAGAGCACAGCCCTGCAGAACGGGGTCTGAGGGGTTTGGTTGATGGTCAGCACATTGAGAGTCAACAATATGCCCTGGTGGCTAAAAGGCCCAACCGTAACCTGGGGTGCACTAGGTATAGTATAGCAAACTGGTCAAAAAAGGGATTGTCCCATTATACTTCACAATATATTAGATTTATATAAATATAAATATGTTATAAATATAAATATGTTTTAATAAAATATATTTAAATATTAGAATGTGTCCAAAGGAGGAAAACAAAGAAGGTGAAAGAACTAGAGGGCACGACTTAAGAGTGGCAGAGGATAGTGGGTTTGTTCATCTTAGAGGAGGCTGAGAGGTGACCTCACTGCTGTCTACAAATTCCTTATGAGGGGGAGCAGAGAGAGAGGTGCTGATCTCTTCTGTCTGGTGTCCAGTGATAGAACACGAGGTGTGAGAGGGGAAGTTCTGATTGGAAAAATGTTCTACACTGAGAGGGTGGTCAGGCACTGGAATAAGCTCTGCAAGGAAGTGGCCACGGTCCCAAATCTGTCAGTTCAAGAGGTGTTTGGACAATGCTCTTAGATACACCATTTAACTTTTATGTTCTCCTGTGTGGAGTCAGGAGTTGAAATTGATGATCCTTGTGAGACCCCTCCAACTCAGGATATTCTGTGATTCTATGATATTATGATTGCTACTTTTTATTACTGGATGGCCCATACCATACAAATGAGCGTCCAAATGACCACAAATAGGTATCAGCCACAATTTTTATATATTGTCAGCTACAGAAATATTTTAAAAACAGTGTTCAAATAAAATCATTCTGTAATGAATCTGTCTAATTCAGTAGTAGCTAATGCCTTATATATGATCTTAGATCACATTCTCACGATGTCCCCTAACCGACCTGTTGTATTTCCTGTGGTGGATTACAATAATGAAGACATTAACAGTTGAGTAACAGTGTTATTCAGTTAATAGGCTATTATAAATTGCTTGTTTGGTATTTTTTTGATTTTTTTCCTTAGAGAATGGACAATGCAAACACTGAAAAATATGAGAAATCACATTCATATCAACCTATGGAACAGATGACAAAAGAGGAAGTTAAACAATGGGCAACTGAAGTTGTTAAGATCGACCAGAAATATGCTGAAATCCTGTTTAACCAAGATGTGACTGGTTTTACTCTGAAACTGATGACTAAATGCGATTTTGTGCAAATGGGCATACCTCTTGGGCCCACTATTCAAATAATGCATTTCCTGAAGAAGCATGACAATCTAGCTAAAGGCTCAAACCAGGCTGCGGATCAAGAAGGCACTGAACAGAGTCTTGATGGAGAAGGGGAAGATGGAGAAATTGCAAAGAAAGTGTGCAAGAAGAAATCTGGGTCTTTTACTTTCAGTATTCCCCAGGATCTCAACGAAGAAGAAGAAGCAATGAAGTCAGCTGACAAAGTGAATGTATCAGAGAAGCCACTGTCAAGCGGACAGCACCCAACTGGAAATATGTGTATGCCATATCCTTTTGATAATTTCAGTGATGGGACTCGATACATACAGTATAATATACTTAATATTCCTGAAACAGGGCCGCTCAACCTCATTGATCCAGCACATGAATTCAAATTATTTACCAACACAGAAAAGGCAACAGAAGAGGATATCATGATGAAATTCAGCAATGACGTCTTTAAATTTGCTTCAGCCTGCATGAACTCCCGCACAAATGGCACTATTCATTTTGGAGTACGTGACAACCCGCATGGGGAAATTGAAGGAGTAAAGGTTACTAAGAAAGAAGCATACATTAACCATTTAAATACATCGATTGGAAAGTACTTTCATGGGCATTACCTCGGCATTGCAAAAGCTTGCATTAGAGAACCTCGATTTGTGGAAGTGCTATTACAAAATGGAACTCCATCACATCTGTTTGTCATTGAAATAGATGTGATTCCCCAACACCACATCTGTGGCACAAACTATTTCTCTACCAAGATGTATGACTTTAAGACTAAGAGATGGGAAAAAGCTGTCTTCATTCGGGATGGAGCTAGTTCCAAAAATATTCAAAAGTCAAAAGAATTTGAAAGTTTTAAAGGTACCTTGACATCATTAGCACAATCTCGTGAAAGAGCAGAGGAAGAATATAGCTTAAAGCAAAAGAAGTCAATGAAAGAAGGACTAAAGCTAGTTAGTCTGCTCACGGGTAACAGGGACTCACTGGATAGCTCCTACTATGACTACTACATTTTGGTGACAAACAGGTGCCACCCAAGTCAAACTTCACACCTAGACTTTTTACAGGAAATAAAATGGTTTGCTGTGCTCGACTTTGATTTTGAATCAGAAATGAATGGTGTGTTAGACACTTACAACAAAAGTCAAAATGCCAAACTTTACTTCCCAGATTATTATGAAAGCATGGAGGGTCCGGTTTCTGAACAAGCTGCAAAGCTGAAACTGCACCAGGAGACCAACTGGATTTTCTGCAACGGTGGATCAGACTTCAAAGGCAATAAAAAACTGCCACTTGATCCCACTTCGTGGCAACGAGACAGAGCTGCTGGTGTCAGAAAAATGATTTCATTTCTTTCACACAAAGATGTAAGGCAGAGTGGAAAGTTTTTAATAGTGTTTCTTTTGCTTTCCAAAGTGGAAGATTCAGTGGATCCCCTTACCGACACTTTTATGACATTTTACCAAGAATTAAAGGGACTAGAACACATGGTTTGTATTTGCATTGGTGCAGGTACGTACCAGCGATGGAAAGATCTTCTGCAAGTCAGAGGCATTAGTGGGGAAGAACTTTCAAACAGATGTGTATCTAAGTTAACTCTGCAAATGGTAAATGGTACCATCATGACATTAAAATCAATGACACACTCTTCTAAAAGACTTCTGCCCTCTGTTGGTCATTCTACCGTTCTTCTAAAGAAGGAAGAAGACTCCATGGCAGCACTGGAAATACTTTGTGAAAATGAATGCAAAGACACAGAAATAGAGAAGGATGAAGATAAATTTAAGAAGTTCCTTAAAGAGCGGGAAGAAGTTTTTTATCGAGGTGGTAAAGTATCATGGTGGAATTTCTATTTTTCTTCTGAAAAGTATACTTCAGATTTTATCAGAAGGGACAGTTATGAAAAGCTTGAACACCTAATTGTGTCTTCATCTGACAGTGCTGATCAATCACCTGTAAAAATTATCAACCTTTACCACCACCCAGGCTGTGGTGGGACAACATTAGCTATGCATATCCTTTGGGATCTCCGGAAGCGATTCAGATGTGCTGTTCTGAAAAACAAAGGAAGCGATTTTGGAACACAAGTGACAACTTTACTCACCTGCGGAGCAAACGATGACACAGGTTATTTACCAGTATTACTCCTTGTGGATGATTTTGAAGAGCAAGAAAACGTTCATGTTCTGCAGAAAGAAATTCAGATGGCTATAACAGAAAAATGCCTTCGGTATCTAACTCCTTTAGTGATCATTCTAAACTGTATGAGATCTCAGAATCCTGATGAAAGTTCAACAATCAATTTACTGAACAGTACTTCTTTAAAATATATGCTTTCTGAAAAAGAGCAAAGGGCCTTTGATTGGAAACTAAAATGTATTGAAAAGGTGCATCTAAATCCTGACAATTTCTATTCATTTATGATTATGAAGAAAAATTTTGATCCACAGTACATAGAAAATGTGGTAAGAAACACCTTGCACAAGTTGAATACTGCCTCTAAACCAGCACAACTTGTTTGCTATCTAACACTGTTAAACTCATATGTAAGAACATCTACAATTTCAGTATCACTATGTGAAGAATACTTGGGAATTACTTCTCGAGAGACTGTCTGCAGTAAAGACAAATTGATAGAAAAGATGGGAATTTGTTCCAATATTCTAATATACGATCAGGTGCAGGAGTACAGGAGCTACAAAGGTCTTCGTATCACTCACCCATTGATAGCATCTCACTGCCTAACAGAACTGAAGCTAACATATGGCTTGCCTCAAAGTGAAATTACATTGCGCTTATTGAAAGAAGATTTATTTTATAAGACTATGGTAAAGCATGACAAGCTTCTTCGTGATATACAAGCCCTGCTAATTACTAGACAGCGCAAGGAACATGGTGATGAGTCCGACACTTTGTTTTCCCCCTTAATTGAAGCCATTCATAGGCAAGAGAAGGGTCATAATGTGGAATCTGTCTTAAAACAAGCCTCCACTAGATTTGAGCAAAACGGCTACATTTGCCAAGCCTTAGCAAGATACTTCTACATTAAAGAAAGGAATTTTGACTCTGCATTATACTGGGCCAAAGAAGCCAAGCAGAGAGCACCACACAATTCATACATATCCAATACACTAGGCCAAGTCTTTAAAAGTAAGCTAAGATACTGTGTAGACAGCAAAGCCAAGACAGCAGTCCTGACAGCCGAGGAGCTGAAATACTTGCTAGAGCTTGCTGAGAGTGCCTCGTGGGCTTTCATAGAATGCCAGCGGCAAGCTGAAAATGCAGACAATGAACAACACTTGCAGTACAAAAAGCTTAAAAGGAAGTCTCAGACGTACAATACTGCTGGTTATTGGGGAGAGATAGAAACTGGTCTTTATGTTATTGATGTCCTTTGGCTTGTTCCTTTTTTCAGCAAAAAAGACTCACGGTGCAGAAAAAATCTGAAAAAGTATCTATCAGGAAATGGTGGGTTAATTGTAGATAACCCCAGCACAGAAAGTGAAATGCTCAAGGTTCTTACACATCACTCCAGCTTTTTATATAATTTGCAATCACGGTTGAAAAAGGCATTTGACTTTTTTGAAGACTACTTTGTGTTTTTCAAAACACACATCAATGAAAAGGAAATTGTAGATGCAAATTTGTACGAGAAGGTTCAAGAACATTTTACCAAATACACAGAAATATTTTGTGATTTCAGTTTTGACCAGCTGAGACGTAAACAGGTCTCAAAGTGTAACATGCCCCAGTACGTAGAAGCATACAGGGACACTGTAGAGGCTTCTAAATCAGGATCCTTTTCTGGCATTTTGGAATACCTCCACAGGAATCGCCAAAATGCTGACAGGGAAATAGAAGATGTAGTAGAAGCATATGCATTTTTGTGTGAGAATGCACCAGCAAGTCTGAAAGACAAACAGAATTTGATTTTGGCAAACATTGTTCTGAACTGCATTAAACCTAAATCCACTAATTTATATCCTCCCGAGGTGCTGAGAAATCTGCTTCGAAGCATTCTACAGGAAGTGGAACCGACTTCACAGTGTGTAGAGCCTTTCTTCCTAGCCTCCCTGTTGTTCTGGCCCCAAAACACAAAACAACTAGATGAAGACTCCAGGAAAATGGAAACCTTTATTAGATGCTTAAGTGAGTCTTTCAACAGGCTCTATGGAACCCTGCGTCTTTCCAGGCACCCTCTGGCTCTTTTCTATCTGGCCAAAGGCAGTGGCCTGGACAGATTCATTCACAAAGGAAAAATAGATCAGCTTTTTAGTTCCCTTTCACAACAGGAACTGAATTCCCTCTGGCAGACTGGAAATATCTGGAAGGAACAGGCTGTTCAAGATCTTTTGCTTACTTTGGATGGAAGAGCTGATGGTAATGTTATCTACATAGACTATGGCAGCAATGAAACCTTTCGGATACCAGTGCAGCCTGTTCCCTCCTTCCTATGGAAAAATGGCCCAAACATCCAAAGAGTGTCCTTTTACCTTGGGTTTTCAATTGCTGGACTCCTGGCATACAACACACAAAGCCGTTCATCAAAACAATAGGTATTGCCGTTTCTCAGCTACAGGGCTTTTTCTTAGGCAAAATTATCCTTTAACTGGGATTTGGTTTTGGGTTTTGTTTTGGTCAACAATTGCAAGTGACAACCTTAGGCTGTTCATTGTATTTCCTTCTTCACAGTGTTTCCTTATTTCAGTCCCATCCAGAGCCATCTCCCTACTGTCCCAACTGCTGGTTGGACAGTCAAACCAAAAGGGTGCTGCAGTCAGTCCTGTGACTGGTCACTAACTGCTCAAAGTTCTCTGGTTGGTAACAACATGAGAAATTATTAAAAATAAAAGAAGAGTATTCTAAAAAAGAATATTTTGAAAACGTTATCTTTAAATACCATCACTTATAAGAACCCTACTATCTTGCTATCTTTTTTGCCATTGCTTGTAATGAAGTCACACCATGATTTTCATACTCTTTTATACGTAATGCAAGAGTACATTAGAAAGCACAAATCATGTAACATTTCCTGGTATTACCTTGGCACAAGGGTAATGTAAAATACGATTCAGTTGCAAAGCAGCGTTTTTTCTCAGTTGTTACTGCCTACGCTTAAATAATGTAATGCATTTGCGTATGGGCCTGTATTAATGGCCGAGCTGTACATCTTGTGGGAGGACAGCAGCACTGGCCTTTCACCTTCTCAGGGCAAGAAATATGCGATTATTAAAGATACGCCTACTTTCTGCTGTACTGTCAAAGCACAAAGTTGGTATTTGCTGTCCATATTAAATGGATTTTATTCTTTTTTGGTGGGGTCTACTTCTGCTTTATATAAAATTGATCCAGTTTTATCACTTCTTTCTCTATAATCCCATTAGTTCCTTCCAGTGACAGATTTCTTATCAATTTTGATCCTCTCAAGACTAGGCAATTTAAATGCTTGAAGTGGTCGTTGATTGCATTGCCTTCCTCATGTATACAACTGCCTATGATGTTTAGACACAATTAATGTTCCAAAAAAGGAAAGGATACTGGTGTGAAGCATCAGAAAAAAGAAATTATTACTGTCTGGGGAGTGCAAAGTGTTGCACTTTTTGCACTTTGTGCATGATCGATGAAAACCAGAGGTCAGTGCAATTAACTGTCTGAGAGAGGTCTGCAGGGTGGCTCTTTCACCACCCCACAAGTCCTCTCTGCTTTTTGTGTCAGGCAAGGGGGCAGGCAGAAATAAGTGACATCACAACAGATTAGTACAAGCAAATTGACATAAAGAAAAAGAATAAAGCAGCAGACCATTCTGCTGTAGTGCAGCTCTTCTTTTAGTTGTAAATAAGGATAACAATGTTCATTATATAATGCTTTTTAATTCCAGACAAAATATATATCGCTGTGCAAGAATGCACTATCCACTTTGTTTCCAACAGTATACTTTTTATTTGAGAGAGCATGCTGTAGGATCAATTTTCATAATAACTCATTATTTGTTCTAGTTAGTGCTCGACGTAAATTTATCAATGACTAAAGTATTTACCCTTCCAAATAAAGACTTACAGCAAATAATTTGCCATGTTTCATGGCAACTGAAGTCTACAGTCTTCATCTCCTAAGAGCCGCCAGTCTGTTTATGTGCTCAGACCAGGCTGTGCTGCGGAGGGTGGTGGGTCAGGCAGGGTGCAGTGGCAGGTGGGCTGCACAGTGGCCTGTGGAAGGAAGCCATGAGCCACCCTGGGCTGGTCGCAGCCAGCATGAGCACCCCACCGCCCGCCAAACCTCCACCAGTCAGGGAAGCTGAAGGCAATCAGACAAGTTTAAGAAAGAGCAGCAGCTGTGGTGGGCAGGAGAATCCACACCGGAGGAGAGGGAACCAGAAAGAAGCTGCAGTGGAGAAGCAGAAGAAGAGAACTGGGAGCAAGGAGTGGCAAAAATCCATCCTACAGCCTGAGAGCAACCTCCTCCTCTGCTCCACACCCTGGCAGAGGACTGGGAAGGACTGAGCAGAGGTGAAACCAAGGGGACTCGTGGCTAGGAATGGGGAAGAAGAAGTGTTGGAATGAAGCTGAAAGGGGAAGAAATGGTCTTGCTTCATTGTTTGTTGTCTTGGTTTCTCAATACCCCAATCAGTTATTAAATGTTAAGGTTAATTGGCAAGAACTTAAGTGAAACTTCCTAAGTTGAGATTGTTTTGTCCGCAATGTGTGTAAGTTTAATAATACCCTTTGGGATCTGGCACAATGTATTACATGCTATCACATTCTATGCTAGACACAGCACTACACGCCCAGGTGAGTTTACAGAAATACAGATTATTTGCATATATCAGGGCATTTACTATAACATTGTATTTTCATCAGCAGTATTTCAGAAATAAACACAGATATTTGATAACAGCCTGAATTGCACAGTGGGGAACTGTATTTGGAGATACATATCACACACAAAGGCTGACAGAATTGCTTTTTATAACTATTTCCTATTTTCCATTACTTTTTAAGACCATTTTTTTCACGGCTTGTAGCTTTACCTCTCCCATGCCAAATATTTTGTGTTTAAAATTAAAGTCAAAGGGCTCATTACCCTTCCAAGTGTGAGGTCAAGAAAAAAAAAAAAAGTTGTATTGCCTGTGTTAAACAACTCTACCAGCTTTTTCCAGCATGCTCAGAAGTTCTTTGGAGTGGTGTTTAAAAAAGGGTTTACTTGACAGAAGAAAAAAGGTAGATGTGAGGGTACATTTGTCTGCACAAACCTAATTTTATCAAGTTGCACGGCCTGGAAAGACTGCCATTCACACATGGACATATGAAAGCTTAGGTTTTAAGAGCAGAGCAGGTTGTGATGGGCCAAGTCAAAGCACTGCACTGTTGGTACTGAGTCTGGAAGCCTACAGGAGACAATCTGATACAACTTGGTTGTACAGGAGCCAAAGCCAGGTCTGTAGGAAGGAAGAGAGGCCCGGGAAGCCGTTTGACTTTCACAAACTACTGTGGAGGTCTCTCAGCAGCTCCCCACAGTGTGTTAAGGGAGCAGCCAGGGTCCCCACTGCGCCCGGACAGCATTTGTGGACTATGAGCTCCCGGGCAGGAACGGGAGTGGAGGAATCCTCTCCTGGAGCAGTGCAAGGCCTGCAAAAATCAGTTTAGGGGGTGTTAGTTAAGAGTCCTAAGCATCCTTCTTTGTCTAAAATCAGAGCTAGAAGTGCAGAACATGGAGGGGGTTTCACAACTGGTGACAGGACGGAAAATTTCCACTAAGGAGATCTTAGGGGAAACAGACAGGACCCCAGCTGTGAAGATTTTGGATGAGAACACTGTCAGGGTCTAGACTAGGCAAGAGGGAATAAGAATCAAGAAAGAGGTACCAGAAGGTGATGGGACAAGAGGTAGATATGGACAGCCATGATGCTCCAGGGAAAGAAGCTCAATGGAACAAAAAGGTGCACAAGGGAGAAGGAAGGGAAGGGAAGGGAAGGGAAGGGAAGGGAAGGGAAGGGACACTTTCTATTACTGTACTCTTTCCCCTTGTACATTCCCACCCAATTTCTTTCTTTACCTGCTGTGCCAAGGCTATAGAACACAAGTGGGAAATGAGCATCCAAGAACACAAAGCAACTTCTTTCTGTATCAAATTTTCCAAGCGTTTCTCAATAAAGACTCAAGTGAATTATAGGGATCCTTACATGTAAAATCTTTACAGCATCAGAAAGTAAACTAAGAGCTTAGGAAAATCCTAATAAAACCACAGTTCTTTAATTTACTGTTTTACCTATGAAAGGAATACTTAATACTGATTTCCACATGTACGTCTCAGTCTCATGTCATTTGCATGAATTATTTATTATTATTTAATAGACATGACATGTCAAATATTTAAATAGCTGGGTCCCAAGTTTAATCGAGATAGCCAAAAGTAATTGTTTTCTATATTAAGCACCTTTATCTCCTAGTCCAGAGTGTACTTTCTTCCTGGAAATCAGGCCATATTCTCTCTCATTCCTTTTGTCACTGCACCTTTTTTTTTGACTGTGCTATCCTCTTCTGCGTCTCTCCACAAAGAAGTGAAGGCTCAGGCAGCAAATGTAGGAAAGAGCTTTACATTGCTCAAATAACTGCTCACCTCCCTGTTGTATGGCCAAATGAAAACGGCCGGTCCATTTCTAACAGTCTGAGCTATCCTTTCCCTGTATTGTAAATATTAGAAGCATATAGCCTTTCCTCTGAAACAAGTGTAAGACTGCTCAAACAAGACAATTGAGTATAAAGTGCACAACTTTTCTGAAACGTTCACACTGAACTTTCTTTGCAAGATATCCAATATAAATTGTGGTGTGTGTATTTGTATATATACATATATCATATTAATATATAGTATATGTACTGTGGTACACACACCACAGCTGTTCTTCCTACTTTGAATTTTATTTGGAGTTCTAGATTATCTTTGCAATTTCTCTCACCATGCTGGCAGCTCTGAATTACCTTTTCTCTTGTTTAATCTGGAACTGTTAGTGTTGAGGAACATGGTGAAAAACTACTGAACTATGGGGAGTATTTATATAACATTGCATCCAAATCTTTTCCAACGGAACTTACCAGCCCCACATTAATGTATCCATGACTGAAGATGCAGCAAAATGGAGTGATCATACCACAGATGAGATGTGACATCGCTCTTGCACTACCGGACAGGTTCAGAGGAATCATGATCATGCTTATTTGAGGGTCTATGCCTTAGAGGAGGTAGCTTGGGCTGGGAGCCACACAGAGCTGCTCAGTAAGGACTGCCTTCACCTCCTGTCTCTTATTCTCCTCTTATTGGCCTTTCTTCTGCCGTGTCTCTGGCTGTGTACTGACCAGATGCTTTCTTTCTACTCATTCCTCCAAAATCTTGGATCCGTGCAAACCTCCCGCCTGCCTGTCACTCACAGTTTACCCAGTATGGAGGAGAATGAGAGCTGGCAAACCCATTGTGTCAAATCACTTGTGCCAGCCATGGAGCCCGCCTGATGGTAATACACATGCTCAGCTGATCACACATCTTCCTAGATCCTTACTAGGATGGCACAATGCCATTGTGAATGGATTCCTGGGGAAAGAATCCACAGAGAACATCTCCTAGACGCTCATGTTGGAGGACATTCCAGCCCCCTCTTAGAGGCAGAGGAAAAAATTATTTTGGCAGTTGTGTCTTCTCTACAGTTCTACCAAATAGCCCCATCCCTACATGTTCAAAGGCAAAGCTTTATTGCCACACTCCCCTCCTTTGCCTATGCAAAGAATGTGTCTCTCAAAATGAAAGATCTTCCTCTTTTCACCATACACAATTCAGTATCTGAATATGTGGCAAGAGCATGCCCTTCCTCTTTAGAGGCCATTGTGATTACAGACTGTCACTGTCTCGTCAGCACCTCTTAGAGATTTGAACATACCTCTGTAAGTGTATATGAGACAAATAAAAATTTTGATTCTGCAGTCTTCTTATTGTTGTTTCTTTATAGTGAATATCTATTCAATAGGAAAAAAACCCCTCTTTTAATGAATTTGAGTGTGCAGCCACATGCACCACACGTGTTATCTGGCAATGCCTGGAATGACATCTCAAGTCTGTCACTTATTCTCCACGTGACATAAGGTAAGCAATTTTAGGCCAATATTTCTATCTGTAAAATTGAACATGTTAGTATGTACTCATAGTAAAAATGTCAGAGTAACTTAGTATTTGTATGTTAAACACGGCCCTACTGCTTCATCCTTCTCCCACTTCTGTCTCCTGTGCCCACGCTTCACACTCTTACTTCAAACTGACATGGTGTGGCCCAAGGATTTATACAGAAAAATATGCTTCCATTTATTTCTGTGTTGTTGGGAGATTTTTCTCACAGAAATGCATGCATGGCTTAAAAGATTTGGGGCTGAAATAATTATCTGTGGAATGAGAAATTAAGGCAGGAGGAATTTTATCACAGATGACCACTGGGCTTCTCTGCAGGGCCGGTGAGGCAGCCTTGTGTGGCAGAAGCAACCAAGATGAGTCATGTAAAAAGGCAGCAACAGTGAGAACCCTGAGGAGAGTCCAGGGATGGGCAGTCCCAGAGTGGCCTGCTTGGTGAGAGCGGTGGGAGGAAGGCCCTGAGGAAGAGCCCGTTCCCTGCCAGCAGCCGCCAGACGCTTCCCCCCTTCGGCTGCTGGGCAAGAGATGAACCTGGGGCTTTTGGTACGTACCACGACAAAAAGCCAAGAGCAACGAGCAGCCCCGGCCTGTGCCAGCCGCGCACACAAAATGGCAGCAGGCGGGACGGCGGCGCCTCAGGCTGGCTGCGGCGCGGGAGCCGGCCAGCAGGGGGCGATGTTTCCCCGCGCCCGTGGCGCCACCGCCCCCGGGTCCCCCGGAGGCGCTTCGGTGGCGGTAGCCAGAAGGCGCTCGTCCCGCGTGAGAGCGGTAAAGAAAAGGCCATCCCCCTGTGGCGGGGGCCACCTCGGGGGAGGCCCCAAGCTGTGGGGAGGTCGGTTCAGAAGCAGCACGAGAGCAACCGCGAGCAAAATCCGTCCCGAATGGGGCAAGTCCTGTCCCTTCCCGCCGCCGCGCTCCCGCCGGGCTCGCCCACGGGAGGATCCTGTCCGAGGCGGGGGGTCTTCTGTGCCGGGGCAACGGCAGGCCCTCGCCATCGCTGCGGCCGTTCTGGCAGAAGGACCAGAGACCGATGGGGCTGCAGTGAGCGGCCTGGACTTTGTGTGAGAGCAACAACCCCGAGCTGGGGTGCTCCACACCGGTGGTGTGGCGAGAGTTAACGCATCCTGAGTGAAAATGATGGGGGAGAGGGGCTGGTCTGGGCTGGAGGGACTTAGCTTTGTCCGAGGGCACTGGGGAGAGCCAGCACCACAGGGGGTTTCTGACTTGGAGCCGATCCCAGCTAGAAACACAGCCCACCATCCGGCGAGGGGAGTAGTGGCTCTGACGAGTCCGTATTGCTTTAATTTGAGGGGTCTGCTGCAGAAAGCTTTTTCTGGTTTCCCTTTGCCTATTGGAACCACAAGCCTTCAGTTTATGTAACCTGTCACAAGACAACTTCTGGCTTCCTCTTTGTTGGCACTTGCTTGTTCGTGGCTGTCGCTTAAAAGCTCAGAATGGAAAACATGCTCTTCCCTACTGGGTAGCTGTGTTCCCTGAGGGGGGCTCAGGGCTCCACCACTTCTTGCTGGGCCAAGCTCCAGCACCAGTTTCAGAGCAGTAATGGTTGTGCTGGGAGAGGTTGGGCTTCACAGATATGGAAGGCTGAAAGAGAAAGTTGCAATAGCAAAAATACAGTAACAGTTGCAAATTAATGGTAATAATGAGAAAGACTGAGAAAGAAGGGAAAAAAGAATACCTATACTTATGCTACCTTCTTGCCTTCTTCAACAATGATTCCAGTATTTAAGCGTTGTAACTCAGGGCAATAAGAAAACAGTACAAACTGAGTGTTTTAGTTCAAGCAGTCAGGATGGATGCAGTTTATGCATATGATGGGATGTTATGAGAACCTGACAGAAAAACAGGATGTCTGAAAGCACCCTCAGAATCATTATGAGCCCCTCCCGGACCAACGATCGGACCGGGACCTAACAGATGTGTGTACTCTAATGAAGCAAAATACAGGAAGTTAAAAAAATATACTTCAGACATGCTCAATATTATGAATTCTATGTTGCATGAGTTGCCACCTCGTGATAGACCGACCAATGGACTGCTCAGAACATCAGAAACAACAGCTGAGATTCTTGGTAAAACTCCTGTTGGCATCAGTGTATAGGAGATTTGAAAATAATGATGATCAGTGTGGCCATGGGGTTCATTTGGGAGTTATGTGTTGGTGTATGGACGTGCTCTCCCAAAAGGCCAAGTAGGAGGCAAAGATCAAGCAGGAATGAGAGTCTTGTTAAAAGGAGAAACAAAATGACATTTTGAAGTTGTGCCTAGTTAAGCTGTTCATAATGAGCCTTACAAGTACAGCTTCTACAGCAGAAAAAGAAAATGCAACTAATGTTTATAGTTATATTTCTTCACCCTGCAGTTGTCATGAAAAGGCAAGTATCAAAAGAAAGAAAATGAGCATACTAGCAAAGAGAAATTGTCTTTCTTGAGAAAGAGCTGAAATGTCAAGGGCTTAGGGTCTGCAGTGTGCTGATATGACGCAGTGATGTGTGAACTTTTCCTCCCAGAGCCATCCATCTATATTATCACTGCCTGGAGATGGTCCTGTGTCAACTTTGCATCTGCATCAGTAACTCGTTCTGTTCAGCCATCTGTTCCACACACATCAAACTGTTAAGAAGCCCCAGTGCAGCACAATCTAGTCCAGTAACACAGAAACAGAAAAGATCTCATTACCATTTGAATTCACAGGCTCTCCTGTGATACACATACAATATTTTTTATATTTACGTGAACATGGTAATTTGGTGAGTAAATTTTCAGTTATAAAAAGGGATTAGAACGAAACACATAATATGCAACAGCTATGTTCAGAGGCAGAATAATTATTGAGTTAAAATGGGATTTAAGGTAGCTGTTTCTCACTTTGTAGTCTTGAACTGAGTTAAGAAAACATTCCTGTTAACTAGGGTGACTATTACATCTTCCCATTTTAACTGCTGAAGAGTTCACCACTAATTTATAGTCTGAATGAGATAGGCATTTAAAAGCCAAGATCTCAGAAGAAAAATATGAGAGTAGAGTGCTGACAGGTTTCTGGTGCAATTTGAGGTTTCTTGTTTTGTTTTTCTTTATCCAAGTCCATATATGATAGAAACTAAGGATGTTTTATTTCAATTAGCCATGTTGTCTTTCTCAATTAATATGTCCCAAGAGCTTGTAAAGTTATATCTGCCTAATTGAGGCTTTTGATATATTTTTTTCTAGGTTTTTTAGCACTATAGAGCTAGGATAATTAAAGGCCAGAGAGCTGGATTCCATTCTGGCCTGTAAATCTTCAACAGAAGTTGCTGAAGTTTCAATAACAAAATCATTATTGTGAATGATTACTGAGCCAGAGAAAACCATTGATTGACATTCAGATTCTTAACTGAATCTGCAGATGCTTCGAAGTGAGAAGGTTTGGTGGGAGGTCTGCGAGAGGCACTGAGACGGGATCTTAACCCCACGTTTTCAGAGAGCTCTCCTTCAGAGAAGCACTGTGCTGCAGCGGTGCTTGGGGTTTGAGGAGGCAGGGACTGCAGAATCGTGAAGGAGCAACACCTCAAGCCTTGTTCAAAGGAAAACGAATGCTGTGTTTAAAACAAGAATCCCTTTGGCTAATTAACATGTGATCTGCTTGGTAAATTAGCCTGTGTGAAGTTTTTGCTACCACAGCTCAAGTATTCTCAGTGCCTAAGGACTTTTATTATTTAAAAGTAACTCTCCCAGGAGGTAGGCAAAGATTCTGCTTATGCATTGACCCCCTATACTCTTAACACATTATTAAATGCAATCATCTGCTGTGACATAATTGCCAGTGAAGGGAACTGGATATAGGGCCTGATATGGTTTGTGGCTGTGTAGCATGCATCCTGTTAGATATACTATGCTCTAAGCCGTGTGTTCAAATCTGTTATGTTCTAAAGGTTTAATACAGGATTTCTGCTTTCACATGATGCTCTGACCTGCTCGTACATTGGTAGCGCACAAAGCTGGAGCGAAAACTCACTCAGTATTGGTACCTATCTTTCATTTCACCTCTATCTCTGTTTTATATAACTCTCACCCCACTGTCTCTTGGAAAAAAATACACCAGACTTGTGTCCCCCAACAGAGCTGTGGTCTCTAAGGAAACTCATGCATTAATTAAGGCATAGTATAATGGGTATGGTTTTGTTTTCTTCACCAGTGCCCCAAGGAGCATCGTTTCACTTACATTAGTATTTTACTCCTCCCTCCACTAGCAAATATCAGCATATTTCTGTTAACTGTCATGTGGGTATGTTCAAAGCAATACTTTTGAGATAAAATTTTGTCTTTTGACATAGCAAGCAAATTGGCACATGAATGTCATTTCTGCAGTAACTTGGCACTTTCTTCTCTGGTTACTGGTTGTTGGCCTCCTCCTCCAAATGTTCTGGCACTGAAGCCAACATCCGTGGCCACACACTGGGTGTGCTTGGCAGCTGCAGGGCCCAGATGCCAACCGCTGGAATGCATTTTATGTACCAGTGTCTCTGTCTGTGGCTTGGCTTCCTGGCCAGCCTTTAGCAGAGTCTCCTCTCTGGACTCCTCTGGCCCCAGCACTCACAGCTCTTGCAGCTGTGGAACTGAAGCAAATGCAATTTACAGATGAGCTGTCTCATCATCCCAGGAACTGCTTACCTGCACCGGCTCCTGCAAAGGTGCGTACACTGACTCCTTTCAGTGTGTGAGGAAGAGACGTCCCAGTTGCCGGTGTTCATTGTGGAGGAACGCATGCATGGATTCACAGGGTTTGAAGGGGCAGAGCACCTTGTCCAACCTGTCAGACAACACTGAGAGGTATTTCTTCGTGTTAGACATGGAGGCCACACTGTCCACTGAACTCTCAAGAGAGGCAAACCTGCAGGAGACTCCAATTTCTTTATCAAGTGTCAATGTCAAGTTCCTTTTAGCTAAGGCCCCTAGAATCAGATAGCTAGTTCCTTTTAGCTAAGGCTCAGCATCAGATAGTTCACTTATATGGACTTGCATCACTCTCTTCAGCAATTAGTGTGATAATCTAGGCATAGATTTATCTCTGCTATTCCACAAGATTTAAAAGAAAAAAACAACCTGGATATGTTTAACAAAAAATCTTTAAAAAGCCCAATGAAACACTCAACAATCTCAGGAAACTTTGTTGAATGACAGCCCAGTGACAGAAGAGTCAAACTTGTCGTTATATGTTTGACAGCCACAGGATCCTTCTCTGATATTGCAGTTATTTTTTGAGCCCAGTTGCATCTTGACGTGCACAGAGGCAACTGGCACATGTGTCCAGTACTTGAAGCAGCAGGTGGGAAATGAAGCGAGGAAGTTATAAAGATGTTGTAGAAGTTAGAGAGAAACAGTAGCTTTAAATACCAGCATGTTCTTTCGGCATTATATTAAAATATATAAAATATTAAAAGCAGGCTCATAAGCAGGCCTACTGAATATTTTAAACATTAACCTTTGAGGAACTGATACTTGTGTTTCAGTGTTATCCTGACATTATGCCATGAATGATCTGGAAAACCACAGTGTTCCTTGATGAGAGCCACCGTAGTGTTCCCTGTTACATTTTCTGACTAGCAGATAAAAGGCAGGTCTGGACTTTCACAGGCATCTCAACAGCACAGTGGTTCAGGCAGTTCAGGAGGGCTGATCACCAGTTCCAGTAATTTCCTAATGCTTCCTCGCTTGCAGCCTTGTGTTTCAGTAATGCGGAATGGTCCTTCCCTTCACACATTAGCAAGGATGAAACAAAATCCCAGCAGTGTGGAGTGGTAGAATGGAGATTCCAGGGTCTCCTGGCACTAGTTTCACCTCTGTGTAGTTGCATTACTTCAGTAGAAGTAATTTTGGATTTGTCCTAATTATCCAAATTTCAACTAGGAAGACTGGAAAAAGCAGGCAGCACTCTTTGAAGATATACAGCAGCTCTTCAAGTGTGAAGGGAGTCCTCTTTACCTGCCATATACAGTAAAGATCAAAGTAGATATATCTCTTTTTTCATATCTATTTTTCATACAAATTATGGGAGCATACTCTGCTGGTCAAATTTGAAGATGAAATGTTGATTCTTGTTTACTCTGAATGGACATAAAGGATCCCAAAATTTCCTCACGATCCCTGCCCAAATTATCCTACCCCAGTGGGCAACCCAGCTCTCCATTAGCGGTCGCACGTACTTGCCATGGAGATGAGGTGTCCGGAGACACTGTGCCTGCCTTGTACCCATATACACAGTTTTATACTGTGTATACATACAGGGTTGTATTCACAGATGTGTGTACAATATCCTGGTGCTATTAGCCAGTAAGGACAAACCATGCTCCAGTGGTTGTGAAAGGAAGGGGAGGTATGACATGGAATCCGTGGTACCTCCAGCACACTCAGCGTTCATCTGTCTCATGCTTCTCGGAGGCAGCAGCAGTGGGGGAATAACAAGTCTCAATAGGCAATGATTTTGTTCCCGTTCTTCCTGCCTCATCCCCACTCCTTTTTCTCCACACCACTTAGACAAATTGCTACTTTTCCCTTTACACTGTCACTTCATCCAGTCCAACCCTGAGCCTTTACGGGTTCTCACCCTGGAGCTTTCTGCTGAGCACGCATGTGTCTGTGTGTGTCTGCACATGTGCGACTGTCAGAAATGTTCCTTTGCGTTTATTATGCTATTGGAACTTGGAGATAAAGTGATGGGGCCTCATCTAAATAAGTGCAGTCTTTTAGAGCCTGGTGTGGGTTTTACAGCTCACAGAAACATTCAGAATGCCTGTATTTTGCTTCTTTCATGAAAGAGCATTGCATAGCAATTAGCATTTGTGTTTGCTGGAGTTCACATCTCGGGAAGTGGTTCAAAACAGAATGCAAAGGAAACTAATGTGCTACCAGAGAGACAAATATGGAGAAGTTAAATAGTTAATTTTTAGTAGGCACAAATCACATTTCCATCAAGTGCAAGCAGTCAGCTGTTATTGTAGGTCACTAAGATACAATGAATTATTTTCTGCAGTTCGTGGAAAACATTAGGCAGCTGTAATAAAGTCAATGGTATTTCCTTCCTTACTGAAACATTACTTCAGCAAAACCCCCTCCTTTTTTAAAACACTGTTTCATAAAATTTCATTGTTTTCTGCTTTTTATATTTTTAAATTTCTTTTATTGATTGCTGCAGATAGAGAAAACACTGAGGGAAAAATATCAGGAGTGGCTTTTCATGTTCAGCTGGATGACGATGTAAGCTAAGACGACTATAAATGGAAGGGGGAAGGGAGCCCTTCAGTGGCCTTTATATAACATAGATATTCAGTCCAGGAAACGTACCACGACATAAATGTCTTTTTAAGACATTAAAACTCAGCTTAAAGAAAAACTGGAGTATTCCATTGCCATAGTTCATCACATGTATTTTTGATCATATATTTATGCAGTTATCTGTATTAACATACAAAGTTACTGTTTTCAAAGTTTATCTTGCTTTATAAACATGTATTTAAATCCCGATTAAAGTATTTTTAATAAATACCTTTAGGTCAGACAGTAATACATCTTATACTCTTGTTTTCTTTTAAGATCTGATGAGCTTGAAGAGTTCAACGGTTCTTGGGAATTCTCGATGAATTGATTAAGAGATGGTAAGTTTTCTTTCAGGACACTTAATCAGTAGTGAATCTCTCAGAAAACTGCAAAATGAAGAACAATAGACCTTAACTGTACATAGGCAAAAACTGTTCAGCCAGCTGGTTGAGCATTATCAGGGAAATACTTTTACTTTCTACGGGGAAACAGCAGCCTCAGTGTTTCAAAATCGGCATAGTCCTATGGATTGGCTCACAAACAGTAGCAGCTGGACCTCAAGTTAGGTGCCCGCACTTTAGTGAGCAAACTAACATTACAGCAGGGGAATGAGAAAAATGTGGGAATTAGTGAGGGTTAGAAGGGCACGTTTGGATGGGAGGTTATGGCATTTTCACTGGCTGGACAGGGATACAGCTTAGATAAAAACCTGCAAGGGCTGTTGTAAATGTTGCATTAACAATTGGCATGCTCACTTTTTTTAACATTGCTAGCACTGTATTAATAAGACGGAGTTTCCTTCCCCTCATCCCTTTCAACCAACTTTAGCTACTTCAGAGATATGTCCAACTCAATATGAGTTCAGAAATGCCAGATCACACAGCAATTTTTCCTGAGAATTCAGGAACAGTATTCTTGACCTTGGAGAGCTAGTGACAGTTTCTAAAGGTTTTCAAAAATGGCATTGCAGGAGTTGATAGTCACTGGCCCCACCATAAGAGAGAGTATTACTGTCTCTAGAGACACACGCCATGTTTGTGCCTAGGAAATAAACTGCTCAGCCTGATGGCTTTCAGGAGTTTTCCCTGGTGGGGAGGAGCTCGTGTTTTAAGGAGTTACTTCACTTCATTTATCTCTGGTTTATAATTTGTGGCTGTTAATGCTATGTCATCCCCAAACTAGTGGATCAACCCCCAAACTGGTGAAAATTGTAAAAACTGTGAGGAATCTACCACCTCATTCTGCTACCTCAGAGACTTCCTGGGTTGCCGCACACCTGAGGCTGTGCATTTGCAATTGGCAGACAAGGAACCCAGTTTCTAGAGCAATCGGCAAGATTTAGGTGCCTAGTCAGCTACAACATTTTTGAAACTCTCACTACAAATCTACTTGAGACCCTTAAGCATTTTTTATTATCAGCCCTCAGCTTCTTACCTCACTGTAGTGAAGCAAGACCTCCCACCTCACATCACACCTTTTGTCCATCTCAGCTATATTGTCTATTGTCAGCGCTTTGAAGAAGAGCTTCCCTCTTGGTGTATCTGCACAGTGTACTGCAGCCACCGAGGCTAGTGAGCTCTGTTGTGGCTATGATCAGGTCTCAGTTTGGCAGACTCTTAGCATCGGGAATGCCCTGCAGAGCTGTGGTCGTTCACATGCAAGAAAAACTCTACACGGCAGGACTGGCATTGTCTGAAGGGGAGCCAAGGGAAGCAAAGAGGGTGGCTTGCTCCAGCTGGCAAAACAATGGTTGATACTTGCTCTGTATAAAATCAAAAGTACAAGACTTGGGGCTGGTAAAAAATCATAGAGGAGGACAATGCAACTTGCTTTTGGAGACTTCCTTTCTGACAATCTCTTTCATTAACGCTCAACTGCATAACTTAGAGTAGGATTGGTTAATTTAGAAGTAAAAGAAATTGTGAAATCTGGACTAGCCGTGTGTCAGGAGCAGCAGTGAGTTAAGGGTACATCAATGCATACATCAAATTCAGCCATGTTTTCTTCTGGTCTTTGTGCTCAGTGCTGAAATGTTCATTCCCTATTACCAGAGTTCTGCTCCTGTTTCAAGGAGGTGATGGCAGTAAGTCGCTTGTTCTGTGTTGATGCTGCTTTCTGTCTGCACTTCCTAATTTGTTGCATGTGTCTATGATGAGGTTAACAAAGCCAAACATGCTTCTGCAAATCTTTCTGCTCCTTTTTTCTACTGGCCTTGCATGCTCTTACTACCTTATTGAGCATTGTGGGTATGAATACAGCTTGCTGTGGTTTCTTAAAAAGGGCTGATCCCCAGGAGGTTCATCTATCAGTGGAGCTCAACTGAACTGTGCCCCATTTGAAGGTTGGAGAGCTAACAGGAGCAGCCTTCAGCCCAGTATGGAGGCCTGCATGGACATACATGTACTGGCCTGCACCATAAGGCATGCCTGGAGATGTCCAACTGTAGCTCTCGGGGTGCACTTGGCAGAGCTGTGCCTTGGTAACACGTTATTTGATGCATTACCAACACAAAAGGCAGCTTATCTTTAACCAAACATTTCCAGAATATAGGCAGTGGGTTACTAGTCACAACTGCTTAGTTAAGACATGCCAATGTGCATGTTATCTGCCTTTTGCTATTACTTGTCTTCCAACTGCATTCCAAAAAAAATCATATACTTTTTTATCTTATTTATAGTCCCTACCCCATAATATAACCCTGTTTGTACCATAGCTTTAGCACCAAGCAAGTCCACAAAAATCTGTGAAATTTGACTCTGGAAAAATAGAAATTCTATTTATTAATGTGTAAGGAACTATAAATCACAAGTTTGCAGCTTGTCTTGAGTAACTTTATTTGCCAGTACAGACACCTGCATTCTTACACTGTGGGCATTTCTACAGCAGAACCTTATCTGTCCTGCAGGCTGCAGTTAAACTGAACCCCTCATTGTCTCATCAAGGCTGAGATGATCACCCAGTCTAATCAGTACGTCACAGGCCATGGCTTTTCACTGCACTCACTCACTGCTGTGCTCTATCCTGTCTCCATCAAAACTGTGCATTTGAATAAGATACCTGCTGGTTCTTCTCACAGGAGATTTCTCCATTTGCCCTTAGTGGTTTGCTCCCTGTTTAGCTACCACCAATTGTATACTTTTGTTATTGTCTTTCTTCTTTATTCTAAGAAATAATTTTTCAGTCTTCTGGTAAGGTAACTACTGTGGATTGTTCTTGTATGTGATTCTCAGACAGGTTGGAATGACTTTGCATGTTCTCCAGTTTCCCAGGACGGAGAATCCTCCCCACAGGCGGGATTCATGTAACCTAAGGAGAAGCACCTACAGCATGCTGCAGCCAGCCACATTCAGGCTGTATTAAGATGCCTTTTATAATGAAAAGAGCATCACTTTGTATGAGCTCATTTCCATTGACTCTGAAGGCCATGTAGACACTGGCACATGTAGAAGTCTGCGCTGTGGGTGTGTGTGATTGGGTGAGACAAATTCCGTCGCAGTAGCATTCTGTGTGTAGTGTCATGATGCTGGCCATATCAACGCAATCACAGAGGTGCCATCACCTCTCTGGTCCTGCTCAATATGCCAAGTGTATCCAAAGATATACCTATCACGCTGTGCATTTGTGTGAAACTTTATTTCCAGCACGACCCGTAACTTCTGCATGTTTCTGTTTGAGCAGATGTTGCAGCTTTGCAGTCCCAATTTAGTGAAGGACATGAGCAAGGTGAGATACAGGGAGGAGTATTGTCTTTGTAGTAGGACAGCTCAGCTAACTTTTTTCATATAAAATTTTCCTTGCTGTTTCCCAGTCAGAAGGTGGTGTTGTCGTGCTGCCTACTTCCTTGCATGTCCTCTATTTAGCTGGATTAAAATGAGTCTTGCTGGATGGAATCAGCTTATTACTTAATGTCGTTCCTCTGCATTCTCGCAGCAGCCATGTCCTTGTCTGCAAGCATTAGCACCAGGAGTCCCCAATTTACTCCTGGGCTCATTTGCAAAACTGCTGAATAGCAAGAGGCAAAATAATTACACAATGAGTCTCCAGGGAAAAATGGTTCTAATCTGTCAATCACTTTTTTAAAATCTTGTTAAACTTGTTGATAAACTGTTGTAATGTGTGATGCACTGAACAGTGGCAATGCCCAGCAGAACGTCAGGTAAGACTTAAGCATGCTAAGAAATACACTGCTTCCCCTGTCCAACTACCTTGACCAAGCAACCATGGAGTTCATATATTTACAGTTTCTAAGACTGGACACTTGAGAAGACCTTGAGATGGGTTAGGGCTTACAGTGGGAAGCTTAGAAGCTTGTTGAGAACAAAGTTAACCAAAATTGATACTATTTTAGGGATGCATGACTTAAAAAAATGCTCCATCTTGCTTAAACAGTCTCATTGTTTTGTTCAGCTGATATAAGGAGTTCATGCATTTATTTCTGAAGTACAGTTCACAAGGGTAACATTAGGCTAACAAATCTGTCTGGGGGGAAATCTGTGTCCTCATTACTCATCTGGGATAGGCCAAAGAAATGTCTTTAACTGTTCTTTTCACTTCTGATATTAGTTTTTGCTTTTGAATACAGTGTGTTTGTTATCTGGGGGAAGTCCAACACACTGAAAACAAATTTAAATGTACCACACAAGAGCCAACTAGAGCTGAAACAATTTTATAGCTAATAGCTGGAAATGAGGCAAACACAACAAGCTGTGAGCAGTTTGTGAGGTGCTGTGTAGCATATAGATCTATGTAAAGACAGAAAAAGGAAAATCACTCCTTAGTGGCAATGATTTATGATGGTATAAATACAATGTCCCATCTCAGTATGTACAGGAAGGAGCTCAATATCTGTTAGGAAGAAACAGTTTTAGGTATATTAGGGGTGAGAAATGTGCAAACCAGTAGATTATAAACAGTAAACACAGAAAAAAAAAATTAAGGAAAACTAATGGATTTCTAATTTTTTTAAGTGACATGATTAAGAAATAGTTGAACTTTTGACTATGACAGGAAAAGGACTGAAAGGGAACTGGCATAGGAACAGGTGAAATTCTGAAATAGAAAAATGTAAAAATTCACTGGAATTAGGACAAATTCCTGGAAACGGCAGTATTTTTATCAATACATACTTCCAAAACTTGGAAAGATAAACCAGGAAGCTACAGATCAATGGACCTAACAACAAGCATATGAGAAAATCTTGGAAACAGTCTGAAAAAGGTACGGTGTGGCAGCAGATGGAAAGTACATTTTGTTGTCTCAGGCAGATGCTTAACAATTTCATAGAATTCTGAAGGCACAGCTTCTTGCCCTGAGTGGATACAGTGAACACAAATGTGCAAAAAAAGCACTTGACAGAGCCCAGAACAGTATCAATAGTGAATGAAAAAGGCAGGAGCTGGAATAAGAAACGATGCGCTTAAATAAGAACCAATGTAGCAGAAGAGCGGGGAGAAGCAGGCTTGAAGAAATGGTACCAAGAGCAATTCAAGGTGGGACTGAAGCCTTATGCAGTGGCCAGAACATGCTGGCACAAGTTTGATTTTACAGCATCAGGTGAAGCTTCAGGAGACCCAGGTAACTCGGTTGTTGTCATATCCAAAGAGGGGTTTGGCTGCGTTCCCTGGAAAGAGAACTGACTAAACAAATGCATATCCATGTGCTCATAGCCATGACTAAAGTTCTGTAACCCAGCTGGTAACACACAATCTATCCTCAGTCTGACAGGCCTTGAATAACTTGCAAACAGTAAAAGAATACCAAATATTTCTCTGCTGTTGAGGAGAAAGACATATTTTCTGGTCCTCCTTGGCTGTGAGAACTGGATATTTTCCCATGTGTATTTGTCATTTGCATTCTGAAGGACAGCGGGTCGAGATAAGGCACATTGCACTCAGACATCACCCTTGCCTTGATATCTCACACCCTCCTGGCTGGTGAAGACTCTTTTGCCTTAGTGGTTTTCTTTTGTATTTGTGATGTTTTTCTGCTAGAGATCCCTTCCACACAGGTGCAATGGGTAGTGATACCTGTTCATCATGTTGGGAAGTTAATTGTATTTTTACCCTACTGATGGTCATTCTGCCTACAGCCTGGAGAAGGATTTGAGATTCAAAATTGTAGGTGCCCTTTACCTTTTATCACAGAACTACCCCAAATATGTGCCAGTATCTGAGGAGCAGAGAAACGTGTCTTGCATTTAAGGAGTGAGGATCCCACGACTGCAGCACTGACCTGCTGCAAGAAGATGGGCTCTACTAGAGCTAGGGGTGTGGGCTGGAAAGGGCATACCCCAGCTGCTGCCAGCACTGGGGCTCTCCAACAAATGACACAAACTGCTTCCCCTCAGCCCTGTCCTAGGGTTTCACTCGTTTTTGTCTCACTTGTACCTGTAAAGAGAAACTGATACCCAAGTTGTTCGCCTGCAGATTGGCTAACTCATCAGCCACTGTCTGACACGGGGGGTTCAGAAATCACCCAGAGCTGGGGAATTTGCCCAGACCCCTGCTTGCATTCCTTATGGTCAGCGCCAAACCACTGAAGCCCCCACCCAGCTCACCTGTGTCCTCTGGTTTACTCCAACACAAACCAGTAGGCACTGACATCCTTACACAGGACATTATCTGAGCCGTAAACCCAAAATGCAAGCTTAAGCTGAAGCCCTGCTGAGGTGGGCTAGCGCAGCTTGTACCTTCTGGGGACTGGGTTGGAAGATTCTCAGTTTGTCATCACAGAAGCATTTACACAACAAGAAATAAAGGGCTTTTGCACCTTTGTGTACGTTGCTGACATCTTAGTTTTGTGTGGAAGTATTAGATCCTCAGAAGATGTAATGAAAAACAGAGAACTTGTAATTGTACAGAGTTCACAATTTCCTTACTCCAATGAGATGAGTTTGTACCATCTGCTATCAAATATACGCTGCTCAGAATATCGTATGTTCACTGCTGACACCAAGCAGTGATTCTTTTAACAGACTGACCATGTTCTTTCACCATGGCAATTTAAAAGCTTCCTCATAAATATTTATCATCCTTCCAATCTGAATCTCTGAAATAACTGCTGCAAACAAACTGGTTGGCCTTGCCTACCAAGTCCGCAGTATTTGGACTATTTTGCCTCTTTTTATGTCATTCCATCACTCCATATGGTGCATCAAAGATGCCAGCCTTTGTTTGCCATGTATCTGCCTCTCTCAAATCTCTTTTCCGTGCTTTGCTCCCTGGTGTTTTCTATGCACAATTTTCATAAGCTTTGTTCCTCATCTGGGTCACAGGACCTTTATTTTCTGTGTTGTAACTCTGCAAGTCCTGCTCTTTCAGAACAATTTCTACATCTACAATAAACTACATGTTTTAAAATAGCAAATCTGAGGGGCAAGGTATCTTTGCTTTTAGTTTTAGAAAAACATTTGCAGAATTGCCATTGTCAAAATGTATTCAGTTGCTATATGTCAACTTTTCTTGTACTTCTTTTTTTTTCTCCTTCAATCTACTCAGGCAGTCTTTACCATGGGGCAACTTCCCTTGTGTTTGTATAGTATCCATGAAAACAAAGGATGATTTGTTCTAGCAAATAGCTATGATAATTAGAGAAATACTCAACCGTAATAACGCTAGAAAAATGCAAGCTCAGTCATTTATATGGAAGTCATGGAAAGAATAGTAATTCAAGGCCTTCAGTTCCAAATGTGGTTTTACAGACTTCCTGTATTACAATTTGTTCTGGAAGAGCCCTGAGCACCACACAGGATCCAAACTTTACTTGAAATCAATGTGACAAATTTATCTTTGGCCAATTTTTGTGAGTGGAGTTAGGCCAGATACAGAGTTGGCTCTGTGTCTGGAGTCCTAGAGCCTGCCTGGAACGAAAGTTAGACACCATAGCAATTTCTGTTAAAGGTCTTGGATTTGTCTTAGACATGTTCATAAGCATCAAGAGGCAGCTATTTCTCTGAAAGAATGAGTAATTGAAGTCACCATTACCATTTCTTGCTTTTAAATATAGACACAGTGTAAGGGGGCTGTGGATTTTATACCAGGGAGTTCTGTTGACTTCTATGAATGGCCTGACTCTGAGAATCATTGCACTGTCACAGTGAAGTTATACTAAGCACTCTATTATACTAAAATGTCTTTGAGACACATGTATCACTAGCTTACTTACTCCCTATGGTATTTGTTGTCAATTGTCAACATTTATAGCAGCCAATTTGATTATTTTTTCCATATGATCATACTTGAAAATGTGCACATTTTGTCTTTGTCCACGTCCCCTAAAGAGTTTTCATTTGCTGTCACAGAATCAATATTTTGTCTACAAGGTGTAATGCTAGTTTTTAATATTTGATTTTTTAACATAAGAGTTAATTTTTATTTTTTTTTTTTAAAGGATTTTCTTCTTACATTGCCCTTTAGGAAAGACGCTGAGTGATATGGCTGGAGCCAGCTCTCTCCACAGTGTTAACTGTTGCTTGATTTGACAATGCAAAGTTGAGAAAACGGTCTCTAAAACTCCCGCGCCATAACAGTTAGCAGCTGAATTTAAGGACTTTTCCTTTAACTGACTGCAGTGAAATGCATTTCCCGAAAGCTCTGTGGACATCACAGTGAAAGTGCTCCCGAATTTACTGTCATGTGACTATGGATCCAGAAGAGCACATGTGTGTTTTGTAGTTTCTGACAAGTTGTACACATTAGGGTTGTGCTGGGTTTATTTTTGTTGTTGTTATTTGTGTGCATTCACAAGAACTTTGGTTTTCAATCTGCAGTTAGAAGCAGATTTTCTGGTAAAACTGGCAAGAGTTGCAGCTGGGTTTCCAGGAGGGGTTACATGGTTTCACTATGGAGTGGAGGACATGAGTTTCTTCTATGTTAGCCAGTTTCTGAAAAATCTAGCATTTTAATTTTTTTGTGAGCAGGCATTCAGCCAACCTGCCTGTTAACACAGGAATCTCCTAGGGCAGCATTTAGCTGAGGAGAAACTCAGCCATACAGAGCATCGTGTTTAGAGAGCGTTCAGGGCAGCAGCACTCTGAGGCTGGTGCTCTGGCACAGGTTTCTCAGTCTACACATGCTGCACCTTTTCCAGGGCATTTCTAAGCAGCGTTGTTCTGTATTATGGTAAAGTGAACCTGAAGCACATCATCAAACACTGAACTGAACCTCAGCAAATGTGATGTAATATATTGTCACATCTTTGGCTTCTAATGTCAGCACTACCATAGAGGATGAAGAAGTGTGTGATCAAAAAGTGATCACACTTATCAGTGTTTTAAACAACTGTTCACACAACAACCACCAAGATTTGAAGCATGTCCATCCTACTGCTGTGGGTGGTCTTCAGGGCCATTTGTGTTCACAGTCATCAGCAACAATAGCCACTGCCTTGTACTGTTTAAGAAATACTCTGTCTTTGGCTTTTTGATGCTCAGCAATTGGATATAAACCCAAATTATTTAAGAAACAAATATCATTCATCTCTGCATAACCTTGTACCACTTCTCCCATACAAAAAGTCACACTGGGCACCTACAGATTACCATCACCTTAGATAGGAGTGAACTTTTTTCAACCAGCCAACTGACTTCTGGCACTGGAAACAGCAAAATAATTGATAAAAATGAGCAAATTACTATCCACGATGACACAAGATGGGATGATAGATGCCTCTTTTCCACCAAGCTCCACTGATGTTTATAGACAGGAGAGAGATTTTCAGGTGAGCTCCAGATGCTGGAGGGAAGTGTGAACACAACAGCATCCCTGTGCACCTAAATTCTGCCTTATTCTGCCTGGTGTTACCTGTTCCGGTAACTACTGTGTCTCTCCTCACTTTATTCATTAACCCATCTTCTCTCACCCTAATTCCTGCATGTCCCAGCTGTCAGGCCCATACTTGCTCAGCTGGTCCCAGTTTTTTATTGTATTTCTAACACTTTCACAAAAGTACTTTTAAGAATGTATAATGGAAAGATAATATACTGCTGGTGATCTATTTTTTGGAAACATCTGAAATGTTTCTGCTGCAACCAGACTGAAGCAGAGGATATGAATAATTTAATTCTAGAAGTAATATTTTAAGGAAATTATGGACACCTAGTAGTAGTCTGATAAGATGTCAGAACACTTCAGCTATAGGTGACGTAACTGGTTTTACCTACAGCGCTGAGAAATCTTGCTGTAGTTCTGCTCCCATTAAACACCAACGAGGTCATGTTTTCCTGATGTAGTGTCAGTAAATACGACTTTTCAGTTGCAGTTAGTCATTCTTATTACGTTGACACTGAATGGCAAAGTCAAGTTCCTAATAAAAGATTGGAGGTTTATAGTCTGGCTTCTTGCTGTATGTAACACTTTCACTGCTCTACCTAAGGCCAGGTGTAGCATGTACCATTCAGGTCTGTAGCAGATATACAGTAGTCATTCATAATTTCTTAGTCTTTCTAATCCTTTGATGAATGTTCCCTTTTATGCAATATGTGAATAACCTGAGGACTGGATTATGAGAAAGCTTACATTGCAGCTCTGTCATGGCATATGTTTGAAGAATTGGATGTGACATGCAATTTTTAAGGTCTTTTTAGGAGAATTTTGTGGTTGTTTTCTCCATCTCTTTCTGCTGCTCCCTACTTTTATCTTCTCTTTTCTGTGTCCATTTCACTTCTCTTCCTTTTCATTCCTGTCTCCATATCCCCTTCCTACTCCATTCTAAATGATGCTTAGCAGAGGGACAGCGAAGGACTCTGCAAAGATTGATGTCAATTGACAGCTGAGTGTTTGCTCAGATGTGTAATTCTCAGGCCATTCTCTACAAGCTGATCTTGCAGAATCTCAGATATTCTCTCCCAAACAGGAGTTGTTATTCGGTTGGTTTGCAATATAAACCAGAGGACAGTTGCTTTTTTTCCTCAAGTTAAAACCAGGACTTGGCTGTGTTCCCTGATAAAGCCGTGCAGCCAGGGGGAACGGAACGGGCACCACCCCTTCCCCCTCTGCGCTTGCTGCGTCCCCCGTGTTCCCTCCACAGGCATGGGTCCACCTGCATCGCTTGCTCTAATCTGCTTAGATCAGGTAAAGCAAAATAAGGCAGAAGTGGCAAATGGATCTTCTGCCAGCAGAAAGTTCTCACCTGATGAAAAGCACCAGAGCACTCTAAGGGCAGGCCCCAGATTCCCAGCAGAAGAAAAAGTCAGACCCCATTCTTCAATCTATGCATGCAGAGCAACTCAAGAAGGTCCTATTCAGGATTTGCCTCCGGATGGCCAAGTTCAGGATCAGCATTTTGCTGACATCTTTGTAGTAATAATTGCCCAAGAACTGCAATAATTGCTGGTTGGGAAGATCACCTCCTCTTCAAAACCAGCTGCTTCTGCACTGACCTGCTCAGCTGTGGAGAGGGACCTGCCAGCCCAAGCTCACCGATTTCTACTCAAATGTACATTTACTATTTGTGTCTAGATTTTGAACCAGAAAGCCCAAATGAACGTGTATTGCCACCATATGCAGTTCTGGTCACTACATGATTCTTAAATCATGGACAGGAAAATTAAGTGGTTATCGTTGGATTCTCTGCAGCACAGTATGTCCAAAACTGCACTGACATGATGTCAGAAAATGCTACATTTTTTCCCAGTTATGAAATGAGTTATGGAGAGCCAGCTCTCTGCAGCCAGAATTGTTAAAACAACTATTTGGGCTGATAGACTGTTGTCCAGCCAGAAAACACAGGTGCTTTTTTTTTAAGTAATTTTTTTTCATGATTTGAGGTCACATTGACCACCTCTTTCTCACTCTCTTCAGAATTTAAGCAGCAAAAGTCCCATATGTTGAGAAGAAATAGCTGAAGAATTAAATATTCTGGTATTTTCTCCTCTAAAACTAGTTCAAAGGAAAAGCTACAATGCTCAAATAATGGATAGTATCTGTGACGGCTGGGGTGAATTTTTGTCTGACTGTTTAGAAGACAGTACAGCGTTATTTAATAGTTTTAACTATTTGTCTTTTTTCAGTGGGTGAGGTGAGGTGTATTTCCTCCACTTCAACTCACAAGCTCCTTAAACGGGTGACTTGAGGTTGTCCAAGGACCCTCAGCCATGTCCAGACTCCTGGAATTCCAGAGACTGAGAACTCAGAGATGTGGCAGAGATGAACTCAGGGCTCATTCAGATTGTTTCAGATCAGCAAATTCAACCAGTCTCCTAAAAAAAAAGATTGTGCATACTCATTAGGTCAATTCAAATCTTCAAAATTTCTTGTTATTTTTTGGTTTATGTTTTTAAAGATGCCTTTTTCATTTATCATTAACTTTAAATCGTACTTAAATGAGACAGCTGCATTAGGCTCATCTGTTTTAGGAACTTGTTTCTCTCATCCAGCTATGTCATCCTGAATCACATATTACTAGTAAATTCAGGGAATTAAATTATTTTGTTTTCAGGAGGGATACAAGTATCTCTTGTGTCTCCCTAGGTGAAGAGCACTGGGCCAAGTCCTCCGCTGGTGTAAACCAGCACTGATCAGAATCTGTCCTGTCTCTGATCTGGAGTACCATCTCCCTTCTTATCACTATAAATCTTATCATTATCAATCTTCTTATCAGAAGAACAGCATAGACAGGGGTGTGTTATCTCTACTAATGGATGGTGACTGCTGAGACTGAGATCCCATTCTCCTCCCTCTTGTTCTACTGACTAATATTGCGGTCACTTGTGGAATGAACTAAAAGTTGAGATTTTCCAGATCCCTCCCTGAAAAGATGATGGCTGAAGTAGATAGTCATTGGCAATGTTCCTCAAGGGGGCATTCTAATACATTATTTATACTGCTCGTGTAGGAGAAGAACCATTGGGGTATCGGTTCAGATGCTCCAAACTCTGGTTTAAGTTCAGAGTCTAAGTCTGTACAAACTGTATAATCAAAGCCCAGACACTGTAATTTTGTTAGCAGGATCAGACTCTCTTCAGATTTTGTTGAAAAGAAAAACCATGTGAGTTACTGAAATAGAGAGGCACCCCAAACGAGACTGCATCACTGCATTCAGCAGAGCTTGCCAGACAAGCGCCGAAGGAGATCTAGCATTTATTGAGTGCAGAGAAGATGAGATGCTTTTTAACTGAAGGTACAGAACCATTTGTTGGCTGTGTGTGGTTTTGACAGCTTTGCAGCAGTGGCTACAGCTTCAAAATTCACACTGGTTATTTGCTGTTGAGCTCCAGACAGAAAGCCCAGCTTGAAGTAAAACACGGTGTAACACCACCCAGCTCAACTGGGAGCAAAACACCACAGATTAATTGCTAAATGTGGTGAGAAGAGTCCAAAACCAGGAGACCAGCTACAGACGCTCGACTTGGAACGTTTGATGGTTTTACTTTGTGTCTCTTTAACAAAGATTAAGTTACCTTAGGACAAAACATTTTCAAGAAGAATAACCTAGAACTGGTAAGACAGAAGGGAAACTCTTCAGCAGCTTTTTCGGGCTAAAATCAGACAACCAACACAGTTACAAGACCCAAAGACCCCATAGCCACATCCAAAAACTCAGCCACATCCAGCTGTGGAGGCACTCAGGTTACTGAGATAAAAGTGTGACAGTCTTTGCAGTCCTGCAAAAAGCTGAAATAATGATGGGAGGAGTCTCTATCTCATACATCTCTGTCTGGGACACCTCTGCTTTTGCAGTTCTTACAGAATTAATCAAAGAAGTCTATCTCCCTGCCTGTGCTGAGGAAATTGTTATGAAGAGTGAAAGGATAAACAAAGGCTGAGGGAAAGCAAAGAGCTGACTTCAGTCTCATGGGGTTGTTTTAGCTTGCCCCTGCATCTGTCACCACAGCTTCTGTGTTTTAGGAACCTGATGCGGGCAAACTGTCAGTTCCCTCTTCCCACATGTTGGTGTCCTTTGCCTAGAGGGGAAATGCCTTGTCCTAACACAGATTTTGTGCACGATTACATCATACACCCAAGCTGAAAAACACAGAAGTGCTAGAAGAGCCTATGCTGAATATACCCATTGTACTATTTTTGCTTTGAGGAATTTTGTTGGAAACAAGAACAATTTCCTTTTTTTTTTTTTTTAATGTCCCAGAGCATGCAATTTATGCAAATGTTCATTTTAATTAATATTAACTAAACTAAAAAAATATCCAAACTATTTATCAGGCATGATTGTTCCCACACGCTTGAGACATCCTACTGAGGTAGAAAGAACTTCCTTCTGAAGGTGTTCACACTGCTCCAGGGAGTCAAAAGGCTCCTTAAAAATAGACACCTTGCTTTAGATAGATAACCAAAACCAGGATAAATAAAACCTACCCATGAAGGTTGAGACACAGACCAGTGAATCCAATAGAAATATTAATGGAAACCAAGTCAGCAGGACTGCTTAAATTTAACCATCTGGCATAAGTTTTCATGGTTACTTTTAAAGGCAAGGCTGTTCAGCACCTTGCAAAACCATTACTTGTTTTACACCTAAATCATACGTAAAAAAGTAAGTACATGAATATTTATGTGCTGAAGAAAGATCAGGTCATAAAGACAGGAGAAGAAGTGCTGGAGCCCAGCTGTCAGAAGCTCCTGCAGAGCGAACCATCTGTCTGTAATCACACACCTATCAGTCTTCTGTCTATAATTACTTATGTCTGTCAATGGCCCCCTCATCTTGAATGCAGACTTCAAAGAATTCAGGTTTTCTCCTGAAAAATCTGATCTTTCCTCTGCTCCCTCCTTCTCCCCTTTTCCCCTTCCCGTGTCACTCTATGTACCTTGACTAGTTCTGCTTTTTTTTCTTACTTGGGATCATTACACTGACATGATACAAATGGAGAATCTTTATTTATTCTGAGGAAACAAGAGTCTTTGGAAGGTGCCAAGACAGAATTTATTGATAAGGGGATGTTTTCATGGACCAAATTGCACTTGTCTTCTGCTTACCAATAAACTGCTATCAAAGCAATTGTCTGTATACCGACTGTCAGATTTTAAGCGGTTCTCTAGGATTTTGTTACATTTTACTATTGTTTTCTGGGGCCTCAGATTAACTCAGGCAGAAATGTGAAGGTACTAAATTAGTGCAACATAAAGGTGATCTAGGATGTGCACAGTGGTTAGTAATTCATGTCATGTATACAGTTCTAGAGCTGACAGGGGCTTATACCTTGTGTGATTAGTATTAAGGGAAAGCAAGGAAAGTAATCAAATAAAATCCAACAAATGCTGATTTACTGTTACTTAAAATACACACTCTTTGGAGACAGGACCTTCCAGAGCGTTTTTCTTTTCCCCCTGACAGTCTCCACCTTGCTCAGTCAAAGCAGGACTTATGTCTCTCCAGAACATCGTTAACCACAGGAGCTGAGCTGGCAGCCCCTGCCGTGTCTCCTCATCCTCTTGCCCAGCAGTAAGGAAGTGAGCTCAGAACTCAGGTTCAGGTCTCCCAGAAGACTCCTGCCTTGTCCAACGTCTGCTGGCTCTTTAAAAGGAACTGGAATAAACTCCATTTCCTAATGATTTGTATTGGATTCATGCTGAGAAATCCCAGTTCTGTGCCTGCCACTTGGATTGGTTGTACTTTCCAAGAAACACAAAACCAGTTCTTCTTTCCTCTGATCTAGATCCACACCCTTCATCAGCCTCAACCCTCTTTTTTTATTGACCTCCATTAGTCCATGTGTAAAACGGCTACAAACATTATTCTGTCTTCTTCAAGGAATATCTTCAGCCTCAATTCCTCCCTCTCATTAGGGCCCCCAACACTTCTAAGAGACACTTCAACATTTCTAAAAAACATTCTGAGAACCTCAACAACTGAGAAATGAGGAAGAAATGGAAGAAAGATCTCAAAAGATTAAATAACCTCTAGAAGAGCATTAAACAGTGAAGCATAAGAAGCCAAATGAAAACTAGAATGGATTTTTGTTTAGAATAAAAAGCAGGAAGAAGTACAGACCAGCGCTTTAAAGTGTGGTAGTACCTGAAACAGAATTCTGCTTAAAGGTTTTGTAGGGTTCATTCGCTCTTACAGCTCTACAGTCCTCCTTAGGAGATATGGGATGCAAGTTTGTGTTTTGTACAATTGAAGAGATTCCTGTCCTTCTACTAATTTATTCTAGGGAGAGAAATAGGAGAGAAGATATTATTCCATTCTTTACGTGGAGCTCCTCTTCAGCAATTTGAATGGGGAGGTGCACATGCGTGTTCCAAGTGACTTCTGCATTGACCCCACTAATGCGTTAAAAAAAAGCTTTTTGGAGTGGGGCAATGAAAAGTCAGTCTGTGGATTGATAATCTTTTAACCTCATGCAGGAGGGACACGATCTCCTCCACAGGTGAATAACAATTTTGTTGTTTCATGATGAAGCTACAAAGCCTGTCCCTGATACTGGTGCAAAAAGAGAAGGAAAGGATGATAAAACCACTTTGTGTGAGTAACAGCTGAGCTGTAGCAGGACCTTTTGGTTCCTGAGTACACCTCCATCCTCCTCTTCTAGCATCTGAGGGCTACGAGGTAATGTTACAGAAAACTATAGGGACAACTAAAATCTCAGCTCTAAAAAGAATATATATCTTTTTAAGACAATGGACTATGCCCTGATTATACCTCTCAGAGAGTGGGATTGTCTGCTCTAATTCTTGATTTAGATAAAGAAGTCTGCATGTAGTCATGAATTACCACATGACAAACTTGCTGTCACTCCCAGCAGAACAGGGGATATTAGTAACCCTGTTTATGAATTGTCCTTATTTACTGTCTAACACTCCATCTGTTTGTCAGACTATCAAACTGACCACCTTGACTCCAGATTACTGCTCTGGGCTTGGGTTACATCAAGCTTGTTTAATCAGAAGGACAGTAAATGGGATGCTCTTGTCTGAGCACCTTTGGGTGGATAGTATTCATCACTTCTGCACTCAGCCACCTAAAAACTAGTGTCTGGGCTAAGATCCTCCTCAGTACTTTCTCTACAGTGAGTGAAGCTCCCTAAGGCAGCTGCGTAAGGTGGGGTGGTAGAACCACTTTCTGAAGTCAGCCTGTAGAAGGACTCTGGGTACCTGGCTGGAGCTGGGCACAGCCCTCGAACAACTGCTGAGGCCTGACACACTTCATCAATCTCTGCATGAGACTGCTGCTCAGTGAGGGGGGGGTCACCGCGGGTTTTGCAGTTTTGTCTTTGGAAGATTAGCCATTTTGACCTCACTCTTTTACCCAGGAGAGACATGAGCAGACAAAACCCTCAGAAGTGTCCACGTAGCAGTGCAAATAAAGAGCTATTGAGAATGTGAAGGGCTCTGCACAGATGTTCCTTGCAGCACTCACTGGGTTCAGCTGGCGTCCGAGTGTCCATAAACCCACTACAGGAGTCAGTAAACGTTTCCGTATGGTGGTGTTCATGGCCCTCAAACCTGGAGGGTTGGGCTACCTCTGAGGAGCAAAACTGGCTGGATTTCCCTGCCTGTTTCTAAACCCTAATGGTCCCATGTCTACTTTGCGTTTCACCTCATTCCTTACCCTCTCTATCCATGGCAAAAACTCAAAGGATTTAAACGAGTTTGTTCCAATACTCAATATTCAAACAGTTGGGTGGAGAAAAACGAGCCATTCTGAAGTGCTCTGTGATCCACGCTCTTCTCGGAGCAGCTGATTTAATATCTGCAGTTCCTGACGACAAACAGAACACCGGGCTCCTTTGGAACTTCATTTTACTGTATGCCAAACCTCTGCTGCAAATATTTTTTTAAAAATAAATACTCAAGTGCAATGTGATATGCCTGAACAGCAGCATTTTATTACAGAATCACACAGAGTATCAGGGATTGGAAGGGACCTTGAAAGATCATCTAGTCCAGTCCTTCTGCCGGAGCAGGAACACCTAGATCAGGTCACACAGGAACGTGTCCAGACGGGTTTTGAATGTCTCCAGAGAAGGAGACTCCACAACCTCTCTGGGCAGCCTGTTCCAGTGTTCTGTCACCCTCACAGATGAAGCTTTTCCTCATATTCAAGTGGAACCTCCTATGTTCCAGCTTGCACACGTTGCCCCTTGTCCTATCATTGCTTGTCACTGAGAAGAGCCTGGCTCCACCCTCCTGACACTCATCTTTACATATTTATAAACATTCATGAGGTCACCCCTCAGTCTCCTCCAAGTTAAAGAGGCCCAGCTCCCTCATTGCCACTTTGTCAGCCAGAGTTCTTTTGAAAGGATGCTGGTGACCAAGAAAATTTGCCAGATCAAAATGGCTATAATTGTTCACGTATGTAATCAGGCTCTAAGCCGATGCACGTAGTTGTATTGCCAGAGACACATTATTAACAAAGCATTTTGTTGCTCTGCAGTTCTTCCTGCCTGTTGATGGCTCTTTTCTACCTCAGGCTAGCAACAAGACATACAAGTGAATCTTACTGGCATGGGTCAACATATCTGAAAACACAAGCTGCCTGTTTGCTCTAGTGTCGCAGTGACTGCACTCAGCAGAGCCCTCTTCCTTGCTTCTGTGTGTTTCTGGCTGACAGCCTTTCCAGAGCAGGTCTCTCCAAGGCATCGCATTCTGCTGCAGCAAGGTCCTCACTAGCCTTTCAAGACGCTCCAGGCAGCGGTGAACACTTCACTCTCACGTGTGATTTGACTGCTGCACTGCAGGGTTTCCATTGTAAACAAGACAAAGATAAAAGTGTGTTTGTTTCTCTAAAACTTGGAACTATTGGGATATGAGAAAGAAAAAGGCAAGCACCCTGAGTGAAGTCAGCCATCTCCGAAGCACAGCTGGGGCAGCCTCACCTCCAGCACAACCATCTGGGCTGCTGCTCTGCTTCAAGTCACATTCCCCAGCACTTCAGAGAAGGGAGAAGGAGCCCACCACAATGGAAATGAAATACATATTTTTCACTACTGCTGTCACTGGAAAGTGCCAACAATAACTGCAGGATTTACAGAGAAGAAAATCAGGTCTTTGTCCCGAGCAGGCAGCAGTCTGGAGTAGGGGTTTCGATGTGCTGGAGATTACAGACGAGCAGAGAAGAGAACATCGAATCACCAAAAGAGGGTGAATTAAATAGCATAGCTCATTAATTCTGTGGTCTTTAGCTTTAATTTGTTACATTCAAGTGTTAGTTTTGTCTCATTGCTATTGACCAGTCTGCCTTCAGAACAGGCAGCCTGGGGTGGGCTGCGTTTTGAGGAAGGTTCAAGTGGGGAGAATTACTGGTATCCTGTGGCCTTATAGAAGGATGTCTAAAGAAAAAAGTGTCACAGAGGAATTAAAGAATAGTTTTCAGACAGAGATCTGGAAAAAATTCTGACTTAAGGGAAGTGAAAATAAATCTGACTTAAGGGTAGTTAAAAAATTCTGAATTTACAGAAGCGCTAGTGTAGATTGTCCTGGGAAGTGTGGAATCCCTGTTGTTGAAGGAAATAACAGATTAGATGACATCTGGTAGTGATGAGACAAGTTTGTCTGATCCTGCTTTGAGGAATGACTCTTTTTACAGTTCTTTAATACCTTCACCGTGATGAAGGGACCTGGATGTGGGACTGGTTTTTGTCTGGACCCATTTCAGTCCTGTCTTTTTAATGGAAGAAGTCAGTGACAGTTATTCTTGTATTTAATGGAAAAAATATTTCTTATTGTAGAGCTGTCATGGTTTGATTTTAAGATTTCATATATAAATAAATGAGTAAAACCACTTTGGAGATTCACAAATGCACACAGTCCAAGAGGCTGCCCACTTTTCAGCAAAATGTGTACTGTGTCCACGTTTGCTCATACCTGCTTTGGAATCTGCTCTGACCTACCTTTGTATTGCTTTGGAAGAGGTACGAGTTAGAAAGTAGGCAATGTATTTTTCTGACTTCTCTCTGGTATTGCTTTGGTTTTGCCCTTCACATCATGAGTATCTAAAACTCTGTTCAGTGTGAAGAAAATGGCAAGAATTGGCTTTCTGTTTAGATTCATTTTGAAAGTTCATTCTGTGTGTTGAATTGGGCATGTTCGGGACTGTCCAAAATCTGAGTGTGATTTCAACCCACGGCTTCTGAGTGGTGCTCATTGCTGAATTTTGAAGCCTGTACAAATACAACAGAGTAGGCTGTCAAATCTAATTATGATTCATGGCATTCTAAGTGATTAATTCAGTGAAACATGGCATAATGACACTAGGCTAGACACATGTCAGCAAAACCCACATTTGTGAGAAACACAGGACAGCCCCAGCTTTACTCTGTTTGTGGGGATTGTTCCTGGATGGGGCCAAGGAGCTTTCCTCCCTTCATTAGTTTCCTGGTCCTCTTTCCCCAGAATAGGAAGAAAAATAGATTCAGCACTCTCTGCAGAGCAATGAGTTTAATTCTCTAAAAAAAATGGCTTCTTACATCTAGAAAACTTGCTTGTAACCGCCTTTACCTTCTTCTCCAAGCAGGTACAGGGCACTCCTTTGCTTCAAGCTGACTTTGAACAGGGTTAAAGAGCTCACTCTTCTTAACACGAGCCAGATAGATGGCCATTCGCCTAAGAGACTGGGCCCATGTTCGAACTACCCAGCTTTTGACACAGGAGCGAAACAACTGAACGACAGGCTGAATTGCTCTTCTTTAATCTTGGGTTTTAGCTCTGGAGGCAGTGCAGTTCATTGGAGGTCTGAATTGCCCTCTAGAGGTCTCTAGGTCTTTCTGGGACAGGGAGTTCAGTCTGATCTCTTGAGTCTAAGGTGAGGTGCAAGCAGTCCTGTCCAGAACACACAGACCATAATCATCCATAAATTGCAGGTCATTTGCTGCTTTCCTCTGTATTAAGACCTATATAAACAATGTTTGCTCTCCTACTCTCCTTTTGTTTCTCTCTGGTTAAATTCAGGTTTAAAATGTGACCTTTTTGTTGTTGTTGTTGTTGTTAAAACAGTAATAGGTGCTTGCTTTGGTAAGTAAGAACTTGGCAATGTTTGCCAGTCACTTGTCCTGTGTAAAGCCCAAAGACAGACACTGTGCTGTGCAGCAGTTCCTGTGTTCAGGGCACTTATGGTATGAAACACTGCTGTGAATCCTGAACAAGTCCTGCTTCCCTTTCTGGTATGGAAGCTATTGCCACGATTTATTTCCTCCCGAGTTGTCTTTTAGCAGGTGTATTTTTCTAATTTGAGCAAAAAACATTTTCCCAATCATTTCCATGATTGCTTCTTTGAAGATAACTTCCTGGAAATAGATCCAACTGCAAAGAACGATTCACAGAGTCTTGGTCAATCACTAAGAAGTGAAGTTGCTGGTAGAAATGATAGAAAAATGATGTGGTCAGGTGATGAAAGAGCTATTTCATCATTTTCCTAGGGTCTCCTAGTCCTTTACTTTTCCTGAGCCCCTGGATCCTTGTATTCCTGTTTACATCTCAGGATTATAAATTGAGAATTATAATCTCAGGACTCATTTCAGAATTAGATCAAACTGATACTTTTTTCAAATATAATCTTATTTAAGCAAAAAAACTACCTCTGTGTAACATTTTCAAAAGCACATCGGTCACTTAGGAGGCTAGAAGGAAGGATGTCAAAGGCTCAAGAGATGTCTGAGATACAACTCCCATTGACTTTCAGTGGTCAATCTTAACATTTGTGCCTTCAAAAATACTGCATTTGTCCCATTTTGTATAATGCAAGGGGCAAAGACCAAAGTCCACTGGGACATGTCATTTGCATCTTCACCTACACAGTGTTCCCTGTTCACGACAGGAGTATTTTCTGTATAGATGTCCAAAGGGACTTCAGGTGAGTTTCTAATTCAGCTACGCAGAATCCAGAACTTGCCTTACAACTTCTTTGGAGCAACAGTTGCTTTCTGTGGCTTTGTGCTTCTCTCAGACGCGGGCCTCACCCTAAATGCGAGGGTGAATGTCAAGGGTTCAGAGGAGACATGTCTCTGCTCCCCCTCCTTCCAGGCAGCATAGCAGGTCACCTGAGGAACGAGAAGGTACCAACGTGACTGCCGAGGGTGGAGAGGAGAGGAGAGGAGA
>VXBJ01005214.1:941-13149 GCA_013400055.1 Nycticryphes semicollaris
GAAGTCAAGATAGACCACATCCACTGCTTTACCATCATCTATCCACCTGGTTATGCCTTCATAAAAGGCTATCAGGTTGCTTAAGCATGACTTCCCCTTAGTGAAGCCATGTTGACTGCCTCTTATGACCCTCTTATCCTTGATATGCCTAGAGACAGCGCCAAGGATAAGTTGTTCCATTACCTTTCCAGGGATGGAGGTGAGGCTGACTGGTCTATAGTTACCTAGGTCTTCCTTCTTGCCCCTTTTGAAGACTGGGGTGACATTTGCTTTCCTCCAGTCCTCAGGCACCTCTCCCATTCCCCACGACTTGCTACAGATGATGGAGAGGGGCCTAGCAATGACTTCTGCCAGCTCCCTCAGCACCCGTGGGTGCATCCCATCAGGACCCATGGATTTATGGATGTCTAGATTGCTTAACTGGTCCTTAACCCAGTCCTTACCCCAGGTATGATCCTGTGCCTCTCTGTCCTCCTATAAAAGGGTTCTCTTTCAGGTCCCTCCCAAACTGAAGTCTGATGAAATGAAAACTGATGAGAAGATGATATATATCACAGTGCTGTTGTGGTTGCCTGCTGGGATTTGTCCCTGATCAGCAAATCATCTGGACATGAATAGTCTTCCATGCTTTTAAAAACCCTTCCATTTCATCATGTCACTCAGAGAACTTTTTGATAGTGAGGAAGGTTCCTGGGTAGAGCATCCTGATACCACCTAGGTTTCATTGAGTATCTGACGTATCTTCTTCAATGAGGGGAGATACCTAATGTGAAAGTATGAATCCAACAGATGGAAATCTGTAAACAGTCTTGAGCTTGGAGACATAAAATGATGGAGTCAAGTGTAATAAATAATTTAGGGTGATATATGCACTTGGATTTTAGGATAGGAAAAACACACTTCCTTCTCATGCAGAAGTAAAAAAATATCAAAATGTCCTGTTAACCCTGAAATATCTTCTGTAACTTCTAAATGAGGTCATTGCCATGTGCAGACTCTAATGATTGATCCTTGAAGTGGACATAGTAGATGCCCTTCCACTGGGTGTTACTAAGAACAGTCTGGCTCCATCTTCTTTACCCCTCCTATGAGATATTTTGATAAGATCCCCCTCATAGCCATCTCTTCTCAAAGCTAAACAGCCCCAGCTCTGAGCCTCTCCTCATATGACAGATGCTCTTGGGGAAGTAAAATAGGTAATTACTCATAGGCCTTTTCAGGCCTCACTAGTTAAGAAACATTTGCAGATAATGGTCTCATCAGTCAGCAAGACTTCATTAACAAGAGTGAATTATTTGTAAAAGGATATACTGTCTAGAGCTTCCTTATTTGAAAAATTCCAATCGCTGTTATTTACCATATCCTGCTTATCTGACACAGTTTTGGTGAAGAACCTGGTTGTATAACCTAAAAAGTATATAAACTCTGTAACTGCCCCATTTGTACAGACTTCATATCAGCAGTATCTCACTGCTGCTCGGTGTTCTCTCCTATAGCTATAGTAATAGACTGCTGCTGTTTTGACCTGATCTAAATAGTAATTCTGGTTATTCCATGACACTCCAAACCCTTAGTCATCTTTGTGGACCTTTGCTGGATTCACTCCAGTATCCGCGTGTCTGTCTTGTACTGGGGAACCTAGATCTGGATATAGTACTTGAGATGCGGCCTCAGCAGTGCTGAGTAGAGTGGAAGTATCTCCCCCCTCGACCTATTGGTAGTGCTCTTCCTAATGCAGCCCATGATGCTGTTGTCCTCCTTTCCCGTGAGGGTGCATTTGGGGCTCATGGTCAGATTCTTGTCCACCAGGACCCTCAGGTCCTTTTCTGCAGAGCTCCTTTCCAGCTGGTCAGCCCTCAGTCTGTACTGGTGGATAGGTTTATTCCATACCAGGTGCAGGACATGGCAGCACAACCACCTGGTGTATCAGCCACTCTTCCCAATTCTCTGTCATCCGCAGATTTGCTGAGAGTGCACTCTATCCCAAGATCCAGGTCAGAAAAGAAGACATTAAACAGTATGGGCCCCAGTATTGACCCCTGGGGGACACCACTAGTGACTGGCCTCCAGCTGGACAACAGCCTTTTCCTGTTGATATACCTGCAGAAGCCTTTCTTGTTGCCTCTCCTATCCTTCACCAGATACAAATCTAGATGGGCTTTGACTTTCTTAGCCGCATCCCTGTATGCTCAGATGGTGTCTATATTCCTCCTGGGTCACCTTTCCCTGCTTCCACCTCCCGTATGCTTCCATTTTATGTCTGAATTTACTCAGGAGCTCCTCATGCATCCATACTTCCTGCCACCTGTGCTTGACTTGCTGCATGTTGGGATGCACCATTCTTGAGCTGGGAGAAGGTGATCCCTGAATATCAGCCAGCTCTCCCGGACCCCCTCTGCTTTCTAGGACTGTCTCTTATGGGATTCTTCCAAGCAGATCCCTGAAAAAGCCAAAGTCTGCTTTCCTGAACTCTAGGGTTATGATCCTGTTATTTGCCTTGTTCCCTCCTCTCAGGATCCTGAACTCCACCATCTCATGGTCACTACAGTCAAGACTGCCCTGACCAGTCCTTCCTAGCTTGGAGGCATTCAGGTTCAGCAGAGAGCCTCCCCTCATTGGCCCCTTGATCACTTGTGTCAGGAAGCAATCACCAAAATACTTCCTAAACCTCCTGGATTGCTTATGCCCTACTGTCTTGTCCTTCCAGCAGATAGTGGGGTGGTTAAAGTTCCTCATGAGAACCAGGGTCTGCAAATATGAAGCTTCTTCCAGCTGTATGAAGAAGGCCTCATCTTTCTTCCTGATCAGGTGGTCTATAGCAGATGCTCACCACAATGCCACCCATATTGGTCTGCCCTCTACTCCTAACCCATAAGCTCCTGCCTGGCGCATCATCAATCCTTAGGCAGATCTCCATGCATTCCAGCTGCTGTCTCATATGAAGGACAGTTTCCCCTCCTTGACTTCCCAGCTTGTCCTTCTTAAAGAGCTTGTATCCATCCATGGCAGCACTTTGGTTGCGTGAGCTATCCCAGTACATCTCTGTGATCCCAATGAGACCATAGCCCTGCAACTGCACACAGACCTCTTATTTCTTCCTGTTTGATCCCCATGTTGCTTGCATTAGTGTACAGGCACTTAAGAGAGGCATGCAGTCATGCTGATTTCCCAGGAAAAGGCTGAGAGCTTCCCCCACAATACTGTCCTCCTGGCACTTCCTAATTTTTGTGCATACACTTGGGGTGGGCTCCTTTGTGTCCTGTTTTGTTCATTTTGAGGTCTCTCCTGTCCACATCACCTTGTACCCTCTGCTTACCAAGCCAGTCTGCCAGTTTTTCACTTGACTGTGGGTTGTCCTATCCATCCCCTGTCATTCCTAGTTTAAAACTCTTCTCACCAGGTTGGCCAGCCTATTGGCAAAGATGTTTTTGCCCCACTTGGTCAGATGGATCCTGTCTTTCCCTATCAGCCCTTTATCCTCAGAGGGTCCTATGGTCATTAAAACCACATCAACAAACCATTAAAACCACAGCAACACCAGCTGTGCTGCCAGTTGTTGATCCCCAGGATCCATCCACTCCTCCTCAAGCCCTTCCCCTTCATCAGTAGACCGAAGTAGAAAATCACCTGGGCCCCCATATCTTTGACCCTCATTCCCAGATTCATGTAATCATTCTTGATCTCAAAGTTTTCCCATGGCAGTATCATTGATGCACATGTGGAAGAGCAGAGGAGGGTAATACTCTGAGGGCCAGACAAGCATCAACAGTCTCTCAATTCCAGATCTGAGCCCTTGGCAAGCAGCAAACCTCCTTAGAGAGTAGATGGGAGCTTCTGTCCCCCACAGGAGGGAGTCATCCACTCCTACCAGTTGCCGCTTCCTCCTGATGCTGCTGCATGTTTCTGTCTCAGCTGGCTCCAATATTTCTTCAGACAGAGCTTCCAGTCCCTTATTTGCTACCAGGGCACTGCACCTATTCTGTAGTTGCAGATCTGCAGGTGGAGCAGGAGCCTTCTTCCTGTTGCCAAAAGTAACAAGCTTCCAGCCTTTGCCATCATGGGAGTCTCCATTTGCCACCCCAATGAGTACAGACTCTGGTTGGTCTTTTTGTGCAAGTTCTTGCTTCTGTAGGGTGTTGGAAAAGATCCTTCCCATCTCTTTTTTCATCATCATTGCTGCACATTGACAGTGACATACTGGAGCAAGTCCAGAGGTGGGCCACCAAGATGCTCAGGGGAATGGAGCACATGACATAGAAGAAAAGGTTGAGAGTGCTATGTTTGTTCAGTCTAAATAAGAAAAGGCCTAGAGAATCCTTATTGCTTGTCTACAACTGCCTAATGGGAGGATACTGTGAAGACTCTTCTCAGAGCTGCACAGTAATAGGACAAGGCAATGGATACAAGTTGGGACATGGGAAATTCTGATAAGATATTAGGAAAAATATTTTTTACCATGAGGGTGGTCAAATACTAGAACTGGTTGCCCAGTGAGGCTGTATAATCTGCATCCTTGGAGGTGTTCAAGACTTGACTGGACAAGTCCTTGAGCAACCTGACCTGCTTTGTGTAGGGGTTAGACCAGCTGACCTCCAGAGTTCTCTTCCAACCTAAATGATTTTATTATTCTAACCTTTTTTAACATGGTCTTTATCAAAAATGTACATGTCAAGAGAACCTGTAAGCAAATGAAACGGAAATTGCTGCCAAGAGATCTTTCAAGTCTAATAGTGCTTTATGGAAATTACTGTCATAGCCTTTGAACAATTAAGAACTGGGTAAAAGTATCACTGAAGTATCAGTTTAAACATTTTATGTAAATATAATGTATTGCTCATTATAAGAATTGTGTTAAAGGTTTCACAGAAAGTTTTTGAAAAGCAAAATATTAGTAATTTAGTAGTAACCTTAAAATTTTGTTATGAAAAGGTTCATTTAAATTGCTGACAAAAAAAAAAAGAGTGGACAGATGCCAATAATCTAAATGCAAGTGTAATAAGAAAACATATCCCCCATAAAATCAGAGGTAGATTAAGGCTAACTGGAAATCAATCCTAGCCTAATACTTGAATGAGCCATAATAAACAAAGGAATGCTTTACATTAGAGGAATATTTCCCTTATTTGAAAGGTAATAAAAAAAAAGAGGAGATAAATTAAAATTGAGAAATGGTACTGTAACAAATAATAATAAAACACAGATATGAAAACATCAGAGACCTCTGTAAGGAAGTTTTGATACTCATAGAATCATAGAACAGCCCAGGTTAGAAGGGATCTCAAAAGATCATCTGGTCCAACCTTTCATGAGAAAGGGAGCCTAAATGAGATTATCCAGTGCCCCATCTGATCACATCTTGAAAACCTCCAGTGATGGGGACTCTACCATGTTCCTGGAGAGGTTGTTCCTGTGAATGATTGTTTTTACTATAACCAATTTCTTTCTTATGTTAAGATGAAACCTCTCCCAGTGCAACTTGTACTCGCTGCCCGTTTTCTTCTCCATGTGACATAATGTCTCATGCCATTGCAGTTGGGCAAAGGTGTCAATCTAGTCCCTAATTTAGCAAGGACTAGTTTACAGTTATCAATAAATAAACAATAATCCTGCATGTGACCACCATAATTCTTCCTTATGTGATGGGAAAGAAAAAAGACTTGTTACAACAGGAATAAAAGCTTTCTGAAGAACCAGCAATCATTTCTACCATGTTCAGTCATTGTCCAAGGACTGGAAGTTTTGTAAAAGTAAGGATCCTATATCTTGGTATGATGTTAATGAAAAGAATGGAAATCCATCTTCAAAATTCTCCTGACCATTCTCTGCTTTAGCCAAATGCTTCTCTTCAAAGCACAAGACTACTTTAAAACAGATAAAAACTTTCTTGCTTTGACATTATTCACTCAGCAGGGCTTCACCATCAGTCAAGGTCAAGACCGAAGTCCAGAAGATGCTAATTACCATCCAGCTATAAAAGCAACTTTAAACTGCCATTTTGGAGAGGAAACATCCCTTGAAGTAAGAAGCATTCCCTTAGGCTATGGGAAGAGTTTTAAGCTGGTTAGGTTCCTTCTAAAGCATGTTATTCCTATAGCTAATTAGATTTATCTTAGAAACTGCTTAATTTTTGAGAACATATAGCTTTTGGAAAGAAGTTATAATACAATAGTTTCATTGCAGCATATATGAAGAAGATAAAGATTTACCCATTGATGACACCATTTGAGTAGCCTAAATGTTCAGCAAAGGATTCCTGCAGAATTATAAGCAATAAACAGAATATTAGACACAGTCTATACAGTGACCAAAATTATGCATCCCTATATCAAGAAATTATATGAATGGGGTTTGAGTCCTATTACACTCATACCCTTATAATTTGCCTTGTGGCACAAGTATTCTAACGTTTTCCTGCCACTGCTTTATTTAAAATGCATGGCTTGTAGGAATAATTTCCCTCTGTATGCTTTTTAACAGATTACAAATACAGTAGAACCTAATTAATTTGCACTGATTACTGGGAGACCCATTTGCAAAATATTGAATTTCATGAGTGAGGAAGTGAGCAAACAATAAAAACCATAATAATATTGTAGCTACATGTAGTTAGCTTTAGCTCAGTAATAAGAAATGCTACACAGTAAACAAATCTTTGCTGAAAAAAAGGAGGGGTATGGAGGGGGCAATTTTTGGTAAATATTCTAAAGGATTAGCAGTCTGCTAGATACCAAGGTTTCTACTATATTGTTGCAGTTTAACCCAGCAGGCAGCCAAACACCATGCAGCCACTTGCTCACTCCCCCACCCCCCACCCCCACCAGAGGGATGGAGAGACAATCAGGGGGAAAAAGTATAATTTGTGGATTGAGACAAAAACAGTTTAATAAGACAGCAAAGGAAGAGAAAATAATTACAATAATAATGATAAAAGAATATACAAAACAAGTGATGCACAATGCAATTGGTCACCACCTGCTGAATGATGCCCAGCCTGTTCCCGAGCAGCAATTGCCGATTCCTGCCCCCTGGTCAACCCCCATTTATATACTGAGCGTGACGTCTGTAGTATCAAATATTCCTTTAGCCAGCTTGTTTCAGTTGTCCTGTCTATGTTCCCTCTCAGCTTCTATGGGAAGCTGAAAAAGTCCTTGTCTGCTTAGCAACAACTAAAAACATTAGTGTTATCAACATTACTCCCATCCTAAATCCAAAACAGAGCACTACACCAGCTTCTAGTAAGAAAGTTAATTCTCTCCCAGATGAAACCAGAACATATATGTTCTATTATATGGCATTTTAAACTGATATCTCTATTTTAAAATTTAGTTTTGTTTTAAGCACAAAAGTGGCAAGTTGATATGGCATGTCTTAAAGTCAGAAAGTTATATTTTTTAAAGATAGTGCCTCAAATAGAACAAATGCTGTAAAAGTTAATTTAAGGCTGCAGATAAAAATTTGGTGATTGCTCCATTTCTTCACTTATACAGAGGAATGGAATGAGTGTTTCTCAAATGTGTTCTTTTCAGCACAAGTGCTGTTGCCAAAGATGTTCCCTCCCACACTATCAGGTTTTGACTATGTTAGCCACCTGAATAAAAGAAGCCCCCAAAATAAAAAATGACAGACTTACCTCAATATGTTGAAACATATACGGGTGATTGCATATCTTTCTTAATTGCATGATTGTGTTCATAAGAGTTTTTGCCCCACCTTTTCCCTAGGGAAGCAAACAACACAAATTATATTATGAAACCCATTTCCTAGCTTAATGAAACTTTTGAAACACAATTTCAAAAATACTTCTACCCCAAAGCAGAACTCCATAACACCATGAAATAAAAATATTTGAAGCTATGAAATAAGGTGCAGTTATCTGATTGCTCAAATTAAAATATCATGAGGAAAAGACAAGAAAGATAAGGAGATCAAAGACTTCCAAGTAACCTGGAAAGTGCACTACATCTCATATCTGTCTATAGCAGTCACAATAAGCACTTACTGCTTATTTCTATTGCTTATTTATGAAACCATGTAAATTGTAAACAGTAAAATATTATCAGGTGTTCCACTAAGCTGGGATAGTTACAATCTAATTATCACTGATGAATACATTTGGTATTGACTAATGCTTCTCACTTTAAGGTCCCATTTTGATTTGCTATAACTCTGTGAAAATGTTAACAGTTGGTACAATTTCCAAACTCACTGTCACTTAGGTGAAATTATTTTAAAATATCGCCAAAGCAATTCAGACATTTACAAGAGTGAGATTAGGAAAAATTACATTATGTGGTCATTTTATATTCTGGTAAATTCATCTCTGGAAGGGAACTGACATTTGATTGGGGGTAGTCCACATGTCAAAGTCTATTGTTGAACCCTTGAAAGTCTATCTCAATTTGCTCTAAACTGCAGTTTGCATTTGTTTATGAAATGTTTACTAGAGATTTGCATACTAATGAATTCTCTCTAGTTTGAGCAGACTGCAAGTCAGAGCTGCAGAATGAGAGCTTTCCCTAAAACCATAGTTATTGGATCTTCAAAGCCAAGTATTCTCAATGACCGCCACCTCCTGCTGGCACCAGAAAGCATGAATAAGAGAACCTGATGAATTACCTCCAGAAAACAAAAAAAAATGGAGGATGGGTAAAAATTGGACCTATGAGTGTGAGGGAGTTGAGATTACAATGTTCTGTCCAAAGAGACTAGAAAGCTAGAGGACAGCAGAAACAACTAGAAAGAACTGCTTAAGGCAAAGAGCTGAACAGGGAAGCATGGAAGAAAAAGCAGAGAGAAGATTCTGAACTAGTGAGCAAGAGAAATCAGAGACGTAAGCATAAGGCTGGGGTGCAAAATGAAATTGGGGAGGTGGGGAAAGTTAGAACAAGGAACAGGATGTAAGATAGGCAACACTGAGGTGGAAATAAACTTGCTGAGGTGCACTGGGAACAGGGAATGAGGGCATACAGATAGCTGACCGCTGTTTAGTTGAGTAAGGTGACTGCACAAAAATCTTGAGTCAGAGGAAGGGCAACAGGAATGTCTGTGCCAGGAAACTGGGCGTAGTTAGGCACAGAGAACTGAACTAGCAGAAGATGTTTTGATGAGGAAGAAAATAGACTGGACATAGACCAATCAAAGTGGTTATGGTAAAAGGCATCACAGTCAGGTCAGGAATAAGGGGAGATGAATAGGAGGGACAACACCCATTCAAGTACCCTCTCTCCAAATCTTAGAGCAAATTGAACACTCCTCAGTCTCACTGCTCTTCTGTCATCAAATATGTATTAAACCCTCAACCACATCAAATGTTGTATTATAAAAGGCAACCACTATCAGTTATTCAAGTAACTCAAACCTCTAGCATAGGTCTCTGTAGTGCTTCCAAACTTGCAATCATTCTGATGACCTCCTTTGGATGTAAATGTGTCAAATAACACTTTCTAAGGCTTAAAAAATGGTAGCTGAAAAATTACATTAAAAATACAACAAAAGAAAGTAAATCAATATTTGCAAAGTACCTAGAACCTATATTGAGATGACTGTCATTGAAGATCCTATGAGGAAAGGACTCACTCTGTTTTTTAGAGCAGGTTTTGAATACTCAACAGTAAATAACACCAAATAGAGGTTAAAACAAAATAAGATATTGAATAAAAATATCAGCCATTGTGACAATTAAATTGACAGGAGGCAGGTGGAAAAATAGTATGTGAACATATTGTATCATGAAAACACATATAATGGGGCCAATATATGGGACTGGTGCACACACAAGCTGTTACACACCAGCTGCTCAGAACCACAGTATGGTTGAGGTTGGAAGGGATCTCAGGTCATCTGGTCCAACCCCCCCTGCTCAAGCTGTGCCACCTAGAGCAGGTTGTCAAGGGCTATGTACAAATACCCTTTGAATATCTCCAAGGATCAAGACTCCACAACTTCTCTGGGCANGTTATTAACATGTGATCATGATCTATTGTTCCGTAAGTGTTCTAGTTTCCCCTGTGTACCTTCTTGTCTTTCTCAGAACCATCTGTGAGAAGGATTCCCTTGGCTTGCATGTGTCGGTATAGAATCTTCTGAAGAGCTGACATGTCACATTTGACTACATATTCAACCTAGTATAAAANCAATAAGACCGCCCTGAGCCTTCACTTCTCTAGGCTGAACAGTCCCAACTCTCAGCCTTTCCTCATAGGAGAGATGCTCCAGTCCCTTCATCATCTTTGTGACCTTTCACTGGAATCTCTCCAGCAGCTCTATCTCTCTCTTGTACTGGGGAGCCCAGAACTGGATACAGCACTCCAGGTGTGGCCTCACCAGTGCTGAATAGAGGGGAAGGATCACCTCACTTGACCTGCTGTCAGTACTCCTATTAAGGCAGCCCAGGATACCATTGGCCCTCTTTGCCACAAGCGCATATTGCTGACTCACGTTTGTTGCTCTGTGTTAAGTGCCTACATGATCTTACTCTGAGAAATCTCACAGTAAATCCAACCTACCTCACATTTAGTGCAATGTAAAATATGTATTTACAGACAAGCTGATGCATGGCTACTTGTCTTCTCTACAATAACTTGACCATGTGCCAAAGTCCTAAGGTAGAAAAGTCAACATTTATTTTGGCATATTCTGACGTATGACTATATGATTTTGAATCTTATTTTTCTTTTAACACCTTTGTGCATGAACAGATGTTACATGTATGTATATACAGAGGCACTCATAACCTAGCTGGCCAAAACAAGATTTGAGCTTAATAATGGATCTGAGAGAAAACATGAACATCTAGTAGTAGCCAGTGCTGTCACAATCCCAATTAGTCAGGTTTTTTATTGGATTTAACTTAGCATATTTTCACCTTATGAATGGAGAGCACAAAATATTGTCTTTTAAAACACAAACACGTCTAACTGAGATTTCTTTCTTCAAAGATATCTGTGGTAAGAACCTATTTATTCTTTTTTTTAAGAAAAAAAAAAGTCATGTTATTAACATGTGATCATGATCTATTGTTCCGTAAGTGTTCTAGTTTCCCCTGTGTACCTTCTTGTCTTTCTCAGAACCATCTGTGAGAAGGATTCCCTTGGCTTGCATGTGTCGGTATAGAATCTTCTGAAGAGCTGACATGTCACATTTGACTACATATTCAACCTAGTATAAAAACACAATTAACAAATACATTGTCAAGTTTTACCAAGATATAATCATTTCAGTATGAATTTATTTCCAAGTCCTTGCCCTCCTAAACAAATAAAACAAAACTTATATTTCTTTGATCCTCATCAAAACAGCACCTTTAAACAAGTTGCAATCCACTTGCAATCATAATAATGACTATTTGAAAAGATTAACTGTGGGATTTATGATTACTACAAGGCACAGATTCTAAGGGCGTGACTGTAGATTCAGTACTGTTTCCCTAAACACATAAAAAAGGAATTATTATTTCCTGTTTCTCTCTTATAATTTTAACCAACTGTCAAAAGACTGAATGGCTAATAACCTGTGAAATTTATTATATCTGACATAACCTGGCACAAAATAAATCACATCACCTACAGTCCTAAGTAGCATTCTGCTTAGCAATGTGGGGATGGAAATGTGCTATTTTATTTCTCAATATCTACTAAAAAAAGGGAAAATAATGAAGTGGAGGATGAACACCAAATTAATTTTGACTTCTTGTTAAATATGATTAAAATAAGTTAGCTTCAGAATGTTTTGACTGCACACCACCCTTAAATCCAGTAACACAAGAAAAGTTTTCATGTACCAATTTAACACACTTTTTTTTTTTGTGTCTGCCAGGCTTGTACTCTTCACTGTCTTTAATACCTAGGCTAAAATAAAAATAGTCACATAATGAAGCCAGAATAATGGTGACATGACAGTTCAAGAAATTATTAGAAGAAAAAAGAACAAGATGCTTAATGCTTCATAAGTAAACTTGTGGAAGTTAACAGTTATATTTAACACTTCATAGGCCTTTGGAGGTCTCACATGTCAGCATGACCTAATGGCCTCACCAAGTTAGCACAATTTAATTAACAAAGAAGTGAATTATTTGTAAAATAGAGGTACTGTCTAGAGCTTCTTTATCACAGAATCACAGAATCTTAGTGGTTGGAAGGGACCTTTGAGATCATCGAGTCCAACCACATGAAAAAAAAAAAAAAAAAAAAAAACCCCAAAAAAACCAAAA
>VXBJ01005214.1:13312-25163 GCA_013400055.1 Nycticryphes semicollaris
GAGGTGAGGCCTCACCAGTGCCGAGTACAGAGGCACGATGACTTCCCTACTCCTGCTGGCCACACTGTTCCTGATACAAGCCAGGATGCTGTTGGCCTTCTTGGCCACCTGGGCACACTGCTGGCTCATGTTTAGCCGGCTGTCCACTAACACTCCCAGGTCCTTTTCTGCCAGGCAGCTTTCCAGCCACTCTGCCCCAAGCCTGTAGCGCTGCCCGGGGTTGTTGTGACCAAAATGCAGGACCCAGCACTTGGCCTTATTAAACCTCATCCCATTGGCCTTGGCCCATTGATCCAACCTGTCCAGATCCCTCTGTAAAGCCTTCCGACCCTATCTGACTGTTTGGAGCCTCCTTGTATGAAGTTATCCACGTTGCTGCTCTTTGTTGCAATTTACTATAGTCCTGTTTCTCTGACATGATTTGGTAATGAATGAATTGTATAAAACAAAGGTATATAAACTCTGTAAACACAGCGTTCACATCAGCAGAGTCTCCCACTCTGCTGATTTGTGTTCTCTCCTATAGCTATAGTAATAAACTTTTGTTTTGACATGATCTAAACTCAAATTGAAGTTATTCTTCAAGAAACTAAAGATCCTCTTTGCTAACAGCTTCTTAACCTAGTGAGGAAAGCTTTCAACTAGGTACATTAGGGAAGGATTGTCATTACTTGAAGAAAAGCAAAGGCCTGGGGGGCAGTGAAGAAGTGACTGCAAGACAGCACGACTTGGGAGGTTCTTGTGCTTCCCCCATCTCAAGTGCCTGTACACAAAAGCACGCAGCATGGGCAACAAACAGGAGGAATTATAAGTCCATGCACATTTGCAAAACTCTGATCTCATTGGGATTACAGAGATATGGGAGATAGTTCACATGATTGGAGTGCTGACATGAATGGGTACAGGCTCTACAGGAAAGAGACAGGGAATTGTGCCCTATGCACAGGAGGGGCTTAAATGCACATAACTTTGCATTGGAGCAGGTGACATGTCAGTTGAGACCTTATGACTAAGGATCAGAGGACAAACCAGTGCAGGTTTTATTGTGGTAGGCATCTGCTACAGGCTTTCTGATTAACAAAAGGAAGCATGCAAAGCCTTCTTCATGCAGCTCATGGGGAACGTGCTCTGCTGGACTTGATAGTCATACACAAAGAACTGCTCCAAGATGTGAAGGCTGAGAGCTGCACTGGCCACAGTGACCATGAGATGATTGAGTTTAAGATTCTGAGAGAAGTGAGCAAGACAAATCACAGCTCTGCACTTCAGGAAAGCAGTTTTCAGCTTGTTCAGGTATATTCCTGGCAAGTTCTCATGGGAGACTGCTCTGGGGGGCAATGGGGCTAAGGAGAGGTGGAAAATCTTCAAGGACAGCCTCCTCAGAGCAGAAGTTATTTATTGTCACGTGGAAGAAGTCAAGGAAGCAGAAGGCCAGCATGGATGAACAGGGAACAAATGCAAAAAAGAAGAGAAGGATATGAAGGGCAACAAGAAGGGCTTCTATAGATACATTGGCAGTAAAAGGAAAAGCTAAGGAAATAGAGGCCCGCTGCTCAAGGGGCAAGGGACCTAGTGCCTAAGGACAGAGGAATGACTGATGTACTCAGTGTCTTTTTTTGCTTCAGTTTTCACTGATAAGTCTTGTCCTCAAGCCTCACAGGTCCCTGAGCCTAGTGGCAGAGTCTGGGGAGTGAAGCATTACTCATAGTAGAGGAAGATACAGTTACAAACCACTTAAACCAGTTTGACGTATACAAGTTCATAGGAGCAGGTGTGATCCATCTAAGGTGGCAAAAGGAGTTGGCTGATGTCATTGTGAGGTCACTCTATCATCTTTAAAAGGTCATGTTGATTGGGGGAGTTTCTGAATGCCTAGTAAAAGCAAAGGTCACAGCCACTTCCAAGAAATGCAAGAAAGGGAATCCAGGGAACTACAGGCTAGTCAACCCCACCGCCGTCTCTGGGGAGCTTATGGAACAAAACCTTCTTAAATACATTTCCAAGTACATGAAGGACAAGANGGCAAGGGACCTAGTGCCTAAGGACACAGGAATGACTGATGTACTCAGTGTCTTTTTTTGCTTCAGTTTTCACTGATAAGTCTTGTCCTCAAGCCTCACAGGTCCCTGAGCCTAGTGGCAGAGTCTGGGGAGTGAAGCATTACTCATAGTAGAGGAAGATACAGTTACAAACCACTTAAACCAGTTTGACGTATACAAGTTCATAGGAGCAGGTGTGATCCATCTAAGGTGGCAAAAGGAGTTGGCTGATGTCATTGTGAGGTCACTCTATCATCTTTAAAAGGTCATGTTGATTGGGGGAGTTTCTGAATGCCTAGTAAAAGCAAAGGTCACAGCCACTTCCAAGAAATGCAAGAAAGGGAATCCAGGGAACTACAGGCTAGTCAACCCCACCGCCGTCTCTGGGGAGCTTATGGAACAAAACCTTCTTAAATACATTTCCAAGTACATGAAGGACAAGAAGGTGACTGGCAACAGACAGCATAAATTTATCAAGGGGAAATCATGCCTGACTGATTGCCCTCTGTGCTGAGATGACTGGCTGTGTAAAGGGGAGAGCAGTCAATCTGCTCAATATGCAGGTCAGAGGGACCTGGACAGGCTAGAGAAATAGGTCAACAGGAACCTCATGAAGTTCAACAAAGGGAAATGCCAGGTCCTACACTAGGGATGGAATAATGCCAGTATACTCAGGGCAGCAACTGGCTAGGAAGCAGCTTGGCAGAGAAGGACCTTGGAGACCTGCTGGACAAAAATTAGAACGTGAGCTAGCAATGTGTTCTTGCAGCAAAGAAGACCAACAGCACCTGGGCTTTATTAGCAAAAGTGCATCCACCAGGTCAAGAAAAGCAATCCTTTCCCTCTATTGAGCACACTGGTGAGGCCACATCTGGAGTGCTGTGCCCAGCTTTTGTCTTCCTACTACACAACAGTCATGGACATACTGGAGCAAGCCCAGCAGAGGGCCACCAAAGCTGGACTGGTTCAGCCTGGAGAAGAGAAGGCTAGGGAGACCTTATTGCTTTATTTAACTACCTAATGGACCAGACTCTGCTTGGAAACATTCAGCACAAGGATAAGTGGCAATGCTCACAAGTTGGAAAGTGAGAAATTCTGATTAGATATAAAGAAAAAATTTCCCCATGAGGGTGGTCAAACAACTAGAATAGGAACCCAGAGAAGTTGTGGAATTTCCATCCTTGGAGATATTAAAAACTCAACTAGACAAGGTCCCAAGTGACATGCTCTGAACAGAAGGTTGTATTTGAGATCTCCAGAGGTTCTTTCCAACCTGTATGTTTTTATGACTAAAAAATCAATAGATTATTTTCATCTCAGAATGACAGGAGGATGAGCTCACAGGTAAGAAACATGAACATCCACTTAACATCTTTATCAGGGGCCTGTCAGAGCAACTAGAACTGTCACCAACAGACTTCTTTCAAAAAGTCTGATGCTTCAAGTCAGACATGCTTTGTTTTGAAAACAAGGAGACAGAAATGAAAGAAGTGCTCCTCTAAGAAACAGTGCATATGCAACTTATAAATCCTTTTTCTCTCATGACTATTAATTTTTCTGTCAAACACAGTGGCTCTAATTGGTAGAAATTTGAAATGCAATAAAAATTTCAGTAATGAGATTTTCCTGGTAGAATGTCAGACATTTTCAGGTCTATGTTTCAAGCTCAAATAAATGCTACATAGAAGGCTATTGCGAATATGACATTTGGGGGGGAAACAGAAGGTCAAAATAGCAACAATCTTCATAACAGCCTAAATTTTTAAGTCTTTAATTAGAAGTCTTTTTTAAATGCAGATAAAGAACTCTTCATTCATTCAATGTAAACGCAACCTCACAACTCACATGTAACAATAACTTGATTTTTGTTATGAATTTAACCCAGCAGGCTTAAGTATCAAATGTCCCCCTAATCTGCCTTCAATTTTCATTTTTTGTTTTGGGGGAAGGGCAAAAAGGGAAGGAGGCTTAAAATCACAAATGAGGGCAGGGGTGTGGGTAGAGTGAGATGCTTTCAAATCAGCGTTGAATTTTACATTCTGAGATGCACAAACTGGTTAAGACACATATAGAAGCCAAAAAAAATAAATACTTCGCACAACTCGAGTCCTGAAAAGTTCACTAAAATTCTGCTAAACAGTCCTTTAGGAGTTTCAGTGAAACAATTCAGCGAGCAAAGATTCTTCTCGGTGCATGAGTGGCCCAATCTGACCCTTGGGGTAGGACTGGCTTTCATTAATGCCTTGAAACCAAGGAAACAAGCTGTATGGGTGGCTACATAAAGAATTAAAACTGTAGGACTGAGGATTAAGACTAAGAATGCAGAAATCAGGATTCCTCAGTGGCCAGTATTTCTTCTTTGCAGAGTTAAAAACACAAACCACAACAACAGATACTTAATAAGTCCTCTTATCTAGGATGCATCTCAAAAAACAATATCATATAGAGCTCAAAATAAAAGTATAAAGCCCCTTTCTACTGCAAACCTTTTCTGGCAGTTGAGACTCAACCTCTTTTTTCAGTCTCCTTAGCAAAAAGGGCCGGAGCACTTTGTGGAGACGACGGATGATCAGGATAGTCTCTTCCTCATTTAAGTCCACCTACAAAAGTTTATAAAGGTCACAACAAGGCAACTCAGTGTGTTATGTAATGTCTTTGTGATTAGATTATTTCTCATCATGAATGTTTACAGTAATTACTTGTTGTGTTAGACTAAATTGAAAGAGACACTTTAATGAAGACATTTAAAGCTGTAATAAAGGTGGTTTTTAAGTATGCTAATTCTCTGAGCACAAAGGAGAGTTCAAAGCCCATTCCTATAACATGGCTTCCTTTTTGTTTCCATCCTAATGGTTTGTTTCTAACGAACATTAAGCAAACTGTTGCAGTACCCTTTCTCCAGTCATGGCAAATGGAGCATTGAACCACTGTTCAAAGGTACTGCAACTCTTGAAAATGGTAGGGAGAAGGAAGTTGAGAAGAGCCCAGAGTTCAGGCAATTTGTTCTGAAGTGGAGTCCCGGTCAACAGTATCCTCCGAGGGGCCACATAGTGAGTGTTCAAGACCTGAGTCAGCTTGCAGTGATGGTTCTTCATTCGATGACCTTCATCTACTATCATATATTTCCATCGAATCTGCAAGAAGAAGAAAAGCTGGTAAAGAAAAAGCAGGTCAGATATCAACATAATTAGAAGCTACCTCCCATTAGGCTTAAAACAGGAATGTTTCAAAATTGAAACATCAGTCATTCCTGTTGAATGACTGGAAACTCAAATTTGACATTATCCAAGCATTAGTGGCCTCCCGAGCAACAAGAGGAGAAACAAATACTAGGCAGTATTTGTATTTACATCTGTAAATAACAGCTGAATCACCTCATTTCCAGGGAGGAGTTCAGGAGACTGACACCATAAGGTCAGAATTTGTCTTACTGGTGAAGAAAAAGAACCAAAGAAATTAGAAAGAAACTGTCATAAAGAAGAAACTAGACAGGATGCAAAAGCATCTTCTGACAAAATAACTGTATTCTCTCAAAACAGAGTAACCCTAAACTTTGCTTTGATTCAGTCAATCCCTTTCTTCTAACCTCAAATTGAAGTAACATAATTAAGGCCATCTCAGTCACTGCATCTTCTGAAATAAAACATTAATGCAGTTGCAGTAGATGTTGAAAGAAAACTGCCATGATTTTTATTACTTTCTGTGCTAAGATATGGATAGCTAACCTGTACCTCATATTATGAGTTTGATGGGATGCTGCTTGAACCTCAGCACATCAGTGATTCGGGCAGTTCTTTAGCTTGGTTCTTTCAGACACTTCATGTCAGCAGTTTAGGGTTTTTTTTGTTGTTGGTTTTTTTGCTTTTTAAAAAGCAAATACTGCCTCACAACCTATTTTGTTACATAAGTGAAGCTGTTGGTGCCTCTTGTTGCTTTATATGCTTGCTGAGGCCCTCAGTGATCAGAAAGAAGTAGGCCAGATAACCAGTAGGCAAACATGACACATAACCAAAAATAAAATATAACACACCCCCCAACAGCTGTTGGACATATATCCAAATCTTAGGCCATGTGATGAGAGGCTTCATGTAAGTCAGGTCACATGCCAAGAATAGAATAGAATAGAACAGAATAGTTCAGTTTTAAGGGGCCTGCAATGATCATCTAGTCCAGCTCCTGACCACCCCTAGGGCTGACCAAATTAAAGCATGTTATCAAGGGCATTGCCCAAATGCCTCAAACACTGACAGACATGAGGCATTGACCTCCTCTCTAGGAAGCCTGTTCCAGTGACTGACCAACCTCTCAGTAAAAAAATACTTCCAAATGTCCAGTCTGAACCTCCCCTGGAGCAGCACTGAACCATTCCCACACATCCTGTCACTGGATACCAGAGAGAAAATATCAGCACCTCCCTCTCCACTTCCCCTCCTCAGGAAGCTGTAGAGAACAATGAGATCATCCCTCAGCCTCCTTTTTTTTCCAAACTAGACAAGCCTAAAGTCTTCAGCCGCTCCTCAAAGGACATGCCTTCCGGTCCTTTCACCAGCTTTGTTGCCCTCCTCTGGATGCATTTGAGTATCTTAACATCCTTCTTAAATTGTGGGGCCCAGAACTGCACATAGTATTCAAGGTGAGGCCACACCAACACTGAATACAGCAGGATAATCACCTCTTCTGACCAGCTGGTTATACTGTGTTTGATGCACCCCAGGATGCAGTTTGCCCTCTTGGCACACTGCACACTGCTGACTCATATTGAGCCTGCTGTTGACCAGCACTCCCAGACCCCTAAATTCCTGTGCCAAGGTCATGCCAGTCATAAACCAGAGGATACCTCTGTTTGTAGTTATGTACAACATTTGAGTCATATTGTAAACAGCAACATAACAAGGCTATGATGTACTGATCACATGACCAGTAAGGTCTCCATTTGTAGTCCTCAAATGCTTTCATCAGATGCTACATAGCCCCATTGCACAGAAAAGGTTGGTCCTATGCTGCTGTTCCCTGCTCTTTTCTTTTAATAATGGTGGGCAAAGCTTAGAGGGACAGAAAACTGTGCAGAGTAAACTGTTTTCAACCATTCATAATTATGCTAAGATCATGTACTGTCTATGTTCCAGAAAGGATAAATGAGACATCTAAATATGTAATAGGATAAAAGGAAGGCAATAGGATCACAAGGTTTCACAGTATGGCAAAACATACCTACCCGGTCAGGTTTGTGTGTATTTTATAAAATACTCTTACACTACCATACAGTTTTTGAAACAATTCATTACATCTGAGGCACCAATATCAACATATCAGTTTGTGAGCTTATAAAAACTGAGTCTTATGTAATAAAGCACCTGGATTTCAAATTCATTGTATAGGTGGTCTCTGGGGAAAACACACCACACAGCTAGAGAGGTTGCAATATCAGTGAACTTCAGCTCAGAAACAGAACCAGAAAAGTAGAGTGAGGGTAACAGATTAGGATAAACACTATCAGGCAGTAAAAGTAAAAATCACACTTTTCTAAAGACCGGTAAAACTACAGTACTGACAAAATTCCAGAGCAATAATATTATTCTCTGAATTACATCCAGGAAAATCCTGTTTTCAAGGAGGGAAAGATCCAGTTGTCAACAGAGGAGCGAAAAAGTAGATGAAATGGTTCATTTTTAGCAAGACAAAACAGCAATTTACTACTATAAATCAAAAACATGTGTTTTGTTCTAGGCACCAAATAAGATGATGTCTTTAAGGGCTAGCTGTTAAGAGATCACAGACATTCCTTACCTTAGCAAGAATATGTTTGTCCTTAATTATGTACTCGTAAGTAGTTAAAAGAACATTAAATTTTCCACTTCGAAGCTGAGGAACAAGTGAGCGACGCATGGCAGGTGTCCCCTAAAAGAGAGACCAAGAATGAAGAATGAAGAAAACAGGTATACCTATATTTCTATGCAGTACAGTAATGAATTAGAAGAGAAAGAGGCAATATATGACCCTGTAATCCTGCAAAATCATACTAAATGCATTGATATATTCCATAAACCTTCAAGAGTGGTTTCCCTAACCAGTTCATATGGGAATTGAAGCATGATGCTGGCAGTCTAGTCTACTTACTAATCGCTTGACTTTATAGGAACTGCAGCCAAACAACAAAATATTCAGCTCTATACAATATGTGCAGTATTTATCATTCGTATTACTCTCAATAAATCCTTGCAATGTGGTATTTAACAATTTTATTCCAATTTTATTCTGCATTTCACTAATCAAAAGCAATTACAGTTAATTACAGCAATCTTGGGATGATTAACTCTTATGCTTTATTCTTTCAGTTTTATGTTCATATAAAAAAAAATAATCAAACCTTGTAAGATATTTTCGCCACAGAAGGAGCCCATTTGTCAAATTCGTATGTCCAGTTGGATAAAGTTCTAAATACAAGATCAATAGGTAAAAATAATATATTTTATGTTAAAAATAATTTAAACTTCATAATTATGCCATCTGTTTCCCACTGAATACTGAATTCTCAACATTCATCTTATACTTCCTATAATAAACAGTATATTTTAAAAGATGCACATAATATATTGTATTAGGATATATGTATCTTTATTTGAGAGTGGAGGAAATAGAAATAAAGTGGGGAAATTGTCTCTTTCCCTTATATTCAGGGGTCCCTTTCAGACCAATTCAGCAAAAAATTTCAAGTATATCTTTGTATTTTGACACATATTAAGGGGATGATATACCTACACAGAAGGACTTATGTCATTGTAAACTGATAGCTTCTCATAAATTGAGCTTGCAACTTTTCAGATATAGCCATATGAAGTCTACTGTAAAATACATCTGCATTCAGCTGTAATGATATACTCTTGCCACTAGGCAAGTCTGATTTTGCACTGTGTGGTTTCAGCTTTTATGATCACAATAAATAGCTTTTAAAATGGGTAAAAATGTGTTTGCCAGCATGATATGGGAACAGAAGATAACCTTTTTGTTTGTGAAGTCATTGGACATGCCAAGGCAACACCAACCTGGTCTAATGTGCATCTTATGGGGGGAGGAGAGAAGGAAGAAAGAGTTTTAAAATAACTAAAGTCCTTCAAGTTTCAGCTTCTTTCTTCTAGAAAATTTGAAAGGTTCCTAGAATGGGAAAAACTACAGGCATGTAATATTAAAAAAAAAGTATCATTCCTCTCTTGTGGCTACTGTGAGGAGTAACACATACTATATAGCATGTCAGCAGAGTGAACAGCAAAATTAATGAAACAAAGACAATCAGTTGGGAAGAAATAATCACAGGCTAAATTCAGAGTATATCATACAATCATAGAATGGTTAGAGTTGGAAGGGACCTTAAAGACCACCTAGTTCCAACCCCCCTGACATGGGCAGGGACACCTCCCACTAGAGCAGGCTGCTCAAAGCCCCATCCAGCCTGGCCTTGAACACTCCCAGGGATGGGGCATCCACAACTTCCCTGGCCAACCTGTTCCAGTGCCTCACCACCCTCACAGGAAAGAATTTCTTCCTGATATCTAATCTAAATCTCCCCTCTTACAAGTTTAAAATCATTATCCCTTGTCCTATCGCTACACTCCCTGACACAGAGTCCCTCTCCAGCTCTCCTGTAGGCTTCCTTTAGGTACTGGAAGGCTGTTATAAGGTCTCCCTGGAGCTTTCTCTTCTCCAGGCTGAACAAGCCCAGCTCTCTCATCCTGTCTTCATAGGACAGGTGCTCCAGCCCTCTGATCAGATTTGTGGCCCTCCGCTGGACCTGTTCCAACAGGTCAGTGCAATTCCAAGATGTACCTCATCTTGTCATTATGTAAGAAAAAAGTACATGTTGCTAAGAAACTAAACTACAATACACATTATAATAGCAGAATGAGTTTCTTTACTTACGAAAGGGGAACGATGATGAGATAGGGGCCATTGAGTCTTTTGTGTTCCATCAGATAAGTGATGAGTGCAATAGTCTGTATGGTTTTTCCGAGTCCCATTTCATCAGCTAAAATTCCATTCAAATTGTTATTATAAAGTGAAACCATCCATTCCAGGCCCTGGAGCTGAAATGAATAATCATTTCAATTATTTGAAAACCACAAAGGTAGGTAATGCTAATATTAAAGAAGCGAGGTTCTTACTTCTCTTATTACTTAGATGCTGGTTTTCCCTCCACAGTATTATGTGCATGCGCTTCCAAATATGTCTAGGAAACATAGACATATTACATCTATATGAAAGTCATCACTGCTATTTAGGGCCAGTATGGCACATGCTATGAAGTCATATTTTATACATATTGAAGGTTTTTTGTACTGTAAGCAGACTAACACTGACATCCATAATTCATGTTTCTTAACACTTACCACTAAAAGATTCTATTTGTTAATTTAGACACTGTCAAATTTGAAACCTTTGGAGTAAAATTTCAGATCAGATCTCTGCCTCAACCAAAATCTTCTGCAAACCAAACCTATCAAGTCTCATGCACTGTGCATAAGACTCACATTTGGTTCCACTTTACACCCCTGACTGTATCACTAGAATCTTTAAATCCTTGCAGTACACACCCATTTAGTGTTTGCTGTCCACAACTCTATGTGTCAGAAGAGGTCCACTGACCAACTATGCCTGGCATGTAGAATTCCAGAGCCAGGAAGAAGCCACAACAGTGTAGTAAGCAGTGTCTACCTAGCTGGACTAGCTAGAAAGCACACTCTATTGCATCCTAGCATGGTGACAAATTTCTTCTATGCGTGTACATATCACATTATTCCGTACAAGTATAATCTAGACACATTCCCAATTCCATGATCCATATGTTTGATGAGTCTCATGCATGGGGAAGGAAGTAAATTAAGAGGTCTGAAAAAGTTCAGCTCAGAAGTATGGGGAAAACATTGTATGTCAAAAGTAATCCGTTGTATCCATGAAAATGTATACAAAATAATACAGCCAATCTATCATCTTCATACATATGCTGATTGTTTTATATTTAGATACTAAATTCTCTGAAGACTGTCTTTACTGAACTCAGGGCAACAGCAGTCAAGCAGAACTTTTTCTGCAGTTGTCTCCCACTTACAAGTAGAGCAGAAGTGATAATAGAGAAACTCTTTCCTGTGTCATCAATCACCCCTTCACTGACATGTACTGATGTGCAGAAGGAAGAGGCAGACTAATTAAAGCCAAGAATGAAGAATGAAAAAAAGAAAAAAAAAAGAAGTCAGGCAGAAAAAAATGGATCAGATCTAGAGGAAACTGAAAGGCATAAGAGTCAAAGCAATAGGACAAAACTAGGTTTTAACAAGCCTGCTGTAAAGCTCCCTGGAAAAGTGTGCACCTTATCTGTAACAGTAAAAATCTGTATATAAAACATATATATTGATTAGAACAATTTTATCAATTCAATCACTAGAGATCAACACTGAGGTGCCAAAAGCTCAAATTGTTAGTTTTTTAAATAGTAAAAAAGGAAAACATTATTTAAAAATAATAAATGAATATGATGAGCAAAATTCCAAATGCTGGGTTGATAAGAAAGAGAGTGTAGTGGGTTGATCCTGGCTGGATGCCAGGTGCCCACCAAAGCTTTTCTATTACTCCTCTTCTCAGCTGGACAGGGGAGAGAAAATATAATGAAAGGCTCGTGGGTTGAGATAAGGACAGGGAGAGGTCACTCACCAAGTACTATCATGGGCAAAACAGACTCGACTTGGAAAAATTAGTTTAATTTATTTCCAATCAAATTAGAGTAAGGTAATGAGAAATAAACCCAAATCTTAAAAACACCTTCC
>VXBJ01005238.1:0-62048 GCA_013400055.1 Nycticryphes semicollaris
TCTTGACAGGCCACCCTAAATTGTGGTAGGGGTCAATCCCATTTCCAGAGTCTCAAAATTGGAGAAAGCTAAGCCCTTTTTATTCTTTTCTTGTTTCATGTGCAGTAAAAAACCAAACCTACTTCTTTCCACACTGAATATTTTAATTTGAATGGTGCGTCTGTCTGTGGACATTGCTGAGTACATTTGAGCCTCAGATTGATGCTCTAGTCACCACTGAGTTTAGACAATCTATTCTCTCAAAGTTGGATAGGGTCATTATTTACCTTTTAGAGACTCTTTTCCGGGCTAAATATATCCAACCAGCCAGGCCACCATAAAGATTGAGTCTGGAAAAAAATGTTAAAGCTGTCCAGGTAGTGAAAGCTTTGTGCAGATATGCCCTGGTAAATGGATTAGATGAAAAGCAAGCAGTTTTCTTCCTAAATGTGCTCTCACAGCAAACAGAAAAATATAACAGAAGAGGCTAAGTACCAACTGTTCTCTTTGTCTGCACATTGGTCAGGTTCCCTTATTTTATTTGAGTTCAATACAGTGATTTTATGAGTCACTTATATTTATTTTGACAAAAAGTAGTTGACAGGATTAACTTCTCTGAATTATCCACTGCTTCTAATCTTACATAATTGCATTTGAATTTTTGCTACAGCATATTAACAGTAAAAATGTCAGAAAACACTTTGTTATTTATTTTTATTATTTTACTTTTTTTTTCATGGTGCAAAGGCATTCTGCACATACTTTAAACCCTGTCAGTATCAATAGGGCACTACTAGAGGAAGAATACATGACTAACATTTTGATGTTTATTTGTGTTGGATTAGGAGAGTCCTTTTGCTTTCTAGAGAGCAGGCCTGAAGTTTCATACTCTATCCCCATCTTGGTGAATAATCTTCACGTATCTCTGTCACATGTGTTTGTTACATCTGTATTCTCTAATCCCTCAAAGAGATATAGCAATACTTATCTACTTTGCAGGAACATTGTGAGATGTGACCAACTAATATTGTGAATATTAGGTTCACAGGTTCACAGAATAAATATTCCTTTCAAAATTTCTTTCAATCCTAAAAGCCTTTTATTTGTCAGCATGAAGGTGTATTCCTAACATACTCAGTCTCATCTCCTTGTTCTTTACCCTTCCCAATATGAACATACATCACAGACAGACACTAAAGAGTTCGTTGGTATGCACAAATTACTCATATTTGGTATTAAAATCTGACAGTATGTGTATGGTAGGATCACTGGATAACTTGGGTTGGAAACGACCTCTGGAGTCTAGGTCACCTCGTCTAGCCCCTGTGCGAGGGCACTGAGCACATCCTTAGCCCTCAAGAAGGTCAGGCTTGGAGAACAGGCTCAGGGCAGGGCAGAGCTACCTCACTGAGGGCAGACTGTCCCCTGGGTTATGGGGAGAAGCCCCAGTAGCTGGGGAGAAGCCTGCAGCAAGGGCCTGTCCTAGCTCAGAATGCTGTTCTGAGCTGAAGCTCCCACCTGTGACTCCTGCCTGAGCTACAGCCCCTGCTGCATTGCCACCTGCGTCTGTGATTGAACATGGGTCATGGATTGGTGCCTACCTGTGAACTGACATCTCAGCTTATCCCATCCTTGTCCCCAGGGAGGTGCCCAATGCCCAAGGCTCTTTCTGCCTTGCTCATGGGTAGGGGGGACAACCGTGGCTTCTGGCACCTACCCTATGCCTCTGCAAGCTCCTGCCAGCCCTAGCCTCTCAAATCTGGGCCAGCTATGAGATCAGACCAGGTTTCTCAGGGCTTTATCTTCTGAGACCTCATATACCTTCAAGGATAGAAGCTGCACAACCTCTATGGACAGCCCAAACCACTGCTTGAATGTCTTCACATGGAAAAAGTTTTCAAACACCTCTTGTTTCAATGTATATCACTTGTGAAGAGAGTGGCTCCATCTTCATGCTAAATTCTTTGTAAGTATGAGAGGGCTGAAGCAGTCCCTTCACCAGGCTGAACAAGCCTCATCCCTCAGATGTTTCAGCCATCTCAGTGGCCCCTTGCTGAACTCACTCCAGTTTGTCAATGTCTTTCTTAATTTGGAGGTTCCAAACTGGATGCAGTATCTAGACGGTGTCTAACAAGTGTAGAATAAGCACTTTTCTTTGATCTACCACCACGCTCCTGTTCATACATCCCGAGTTACTCTTGGCCCTCTCAGCTGTCAGCATGCAATAACTGTGATGTGCAGCTTGCTGTCTGCCAAGACTCCCAGGGTCTTCTCCACAGCACTGCATCTAGCCAAGCAGTCTCCAGCGTGTATTACTACAAGCAGTTCTGCTTGCCCAGGTGCCTGCCCAGGTCACTCTGGATGGCAGCCCTGTGCTCAAACATTCCTATTGGTATTCCTCCAGCTCCTGCAACTTGACATCATCTGCAGACTTGCTGAGAGCACACTCAGTTGCCTTTTCCAGGTTGCTGATAAAGATGTTAAACAGGATTTGTCTCGGACCCTCACAGTACCCCACTTCTTACAAGCATCCAGCTAGAGAAAGAACCATTAACCACTATCCTCTAAGCACAACACCACAAAAAAAAAAATAAAAAATTTACCCCCTCAACCAGCTGAAAACATCCTATCTTTAACACAAGAACACTATGGCAGATAGTGTCAAAAGCCTTGTTGAAGTCCACATCAATGATCTGTTGTCCCAGAGTTGGTCATTTACTTCTAGAAGGCAATCAGATTGGTCAGGCATGTTTTACCTTTATAAATTCACGCTGACTGTTCCTAATCACCTTCTTTGCTCTCAAGTTCCCAGAAACATAGTCCAAGAGAATTCATTCCATGAACACAGGGCCTCTCAGCCTTCAAGCCTTGTAGCTACTGTAACCTATTGAGTTAAAGACTGCAACTTGCTGTTCAAATCCACCTCAGAAGAAAAAAAGCCCTCATTTCACACACCTACTAGGAGTGTAAAAAGCATCTTTGCTATAAATGTGAAAGCGGAAATTCCTGCAATTTTGAGGTCCTTAAGTCAAGCTGTTTGAGATCTACTTTGCTCAGGTTCAGAATACAAAATTGACTGTTGAATGATTAAAGATCTTGTAAAACTTGCAGTTTCTGCACAGGCATATTGAAATATATCTGAAGACCTGAGAAAAGATTTTATCAGTGAAGGATCATGCAAAGACCTTGAGAAATCTGCCAGCATTTCACATAGTAGGAGGTTAGAAATAGTAATTTGAAAATCTGGCAAAAAAAAAAAAAAACAACAATGAAATCTCCCACAATCTCATTATCTTTTGATATTTGCTGGGAAGAGAAAAGCTTTGCAAACCTAAAGCATTGAACCTGTATTACTGGTAGAGAAATATCACCCCCACACCAAATGGAGTCTGTGCTGCTGTTTAATAGAGGACGCTCTAAGTGTTCATTGCCTATCCAACTCCCATGGAAGTCCCTGAGGAAATTCCTATTAGTGAGCAGGATCATTCATATTCCTTTTTTTAACAGATTAGTGGGTGTTTACATGAAGGTTCTGTAGGAACCAGTTAATCTATATTCATATAGCAAATGCAGAGCTTAAAAATCCCTGACACCCTCTTCTATTGGGTAACTCAGAAATTTGTCTTGGCAAATGACAGGATTGATAGCATCCACCTGTTTTCATGTACTAAACTTCCAGTGTTTAGTTGTTGAAATGTTGTTTTTAACTCACATGATTCTGAATATGAACCAAATATAAACCCAATACAATGTAGTTTTAAGGCTGTACACAGAAATCACAGAGCTTCTGGTCATGCTCTCAGTTTTGCTGAGAACCCCCAGAAAGGAATTTAACAAGATCATTCAACTTCACGCTTACAGTTACAGATCGTGTAGGCAGAAGAGAAACAGTCAAGAATTATGAGTTATATGTTACTACATATATGAAATGTTGAGCTGCAGCAGAGGCAGACAAAAAAGAAATTCACAAAATAAAAGTGATCAAAACTCAGTTGCTGCACCTTCCTGCCCTTCAAAGAGAAGCCTCTGGACTTATTTTTCCTAGCTCCTTGTCCATTCATACAGTTGCACGCCTATAGACTGCCCACTCTATGTAGAGGAATGTATCAACATGTTGGGAGCCATGTGTTTTGTACACTCCAGAGAATGTGTCCTGATTAAATACAAGGCAGGATTTGTAAGATTATTGTCTGCCCCATATGTGCTTTTAGTCTTGAGATCACCCTTGATGCTGACTTTAGGACAGTACACGGTGCATCTCTCTGCTGCCCAGAGGCTGAAGAACAAATGGACTGTTGGAGATCATTCTTCTCATTTCACTCAAGGTCTGCAAGAACAACAAAGAGGCAGAAATCCTCCTTTCATCCAACACCTAAAGCAGATGGGCAATGGCTTGTATGTGCATATACATAAAAGTATGTCAAGCAGCTTTCTTCCCAGAAGCTGAGAATTTAAGTAATATTCAGATGAGGGTGAAGGGAGGGTGGAGGGGGAAGGTAAGGAGGCAAAACCTTATCAGTGTTCTCTATTCCTGCCTTTTACCTGTGCTTAGTAAATCTAATCCTACTAACAGATCCTTATGTACAGGCTATTCAACAGAGAACCTTCTTGTCTATAGTATGTTTCTACCCTGTTCCTTTCTGTTTAATATATATTTTCAAAGCAAATGCAAACATTACAGCAACTACTACTAACTTTTTTACTGCTAACCTTAGCCTGCATTTGCAGGTCCACATTGTGGGAAGCAGAACTCCAGTGTCGAATGTGGTGGTTCATTGTGGTGGTTCATTGAGCCTTAAATATCCAGGTAAGCGGTGACTGAAAAATGAGATTGGGACAGAGAAAACCTCATCAAGTGAGAGCAGAAAAGAGCCACAAGTAGCAACATTATGGTGGAAGGAGTGCCATGTGAGAGGACAGTATGAGAGCATGGCTTATTTAGCATAGTAAAGAAATAGCTGAGAAGAGTTTTGATTGTTTCCTAAAAATACACAGGCAGAGTGAGGGAAGTGAGAAAAGGAGAATAAATATCATCAAGGGAGAAGAGCTTCACATTCTAACCAATTCCAATACAAGGATACTTGGATACACTGTCCAAGAATAAATTCAGGGTGAAATTTCTTAAAATGACATTGGCAAAGTCCTGAAACCACAGAATGGACTAAAAAGATCTTCTGTGTTAATAAAACAGAACTTGCACATGTTCTGATTGACAGAAAAAAAAAAGGATTATATAATCCTAAATGTTCCTTTAGTCCCTCCAGGTATGACCCATAGAACTTCAGGGGTGATTCAGGATTGAAAAGTCCATTTAAATGTTGTGATAGCTTCTCCATTAACAGACTGGAGTTGGGTCACTGTTAATGAAGCAGGAGCCACAGAGTTCTTGGCCTGTCACTTTGAATATGTCAGGAAAGACATTTTTAAACAAAAGGCAAAATTGTAGACTACCTAAAGTATCCAGAAGGATGCTGGAAAATCTGTTGTGAGTCACCCAGTCAATTCCAAGAGTCCCAGAAGAGTCTGATATCTTTATGGCTGTATTTGGTCTGGCTGAGATGGCATTAACTTTCCCCATAGCAGCCCTCACAGTGCTGTGCTTTGTATTGGTAGCTAGAACAATGCTGATAACACACTAATGTTATGCCTTTAATGAGTCACAAATAAAAATTGTGATGGATCACCTGCAGGTATTCTGTGTTTTTCATTGATATCTGCTATCTGTATTTTTGTTGGATTGGGTCAGGCACTAAAAATATCCCATGCAGGAAGCAAACCAAGAGCTAGTGCTGCCTCTTTTGCCAGGACTGTAATGACTAGCACATTCTTCTTGAGTGCTGGGGCTCCAGCTCAATCCCCGTGTTGTGCAGGTGTCTTATATTTTAATATCCTGTGCCCTTAGCCAGGGTCTTCAAGATGAATAGCTAAATATTCATTAGGCCAGACAGAGTGTTAAACCACAATGTAATGTTTAGAATGCCACAAGGTTTAAGGGGCAAGCCCAAGTTAAGGCTCAGACTGTGACTGTCTGCAATAAGTAGAAGTTCCCACAACCATTCTTTTTCTTATGCCCTTAGAAGAAAGTACAGTGGCTCACACACATCAACACATATTTGTAACCATCCCTGTGCATGTTCTTAGCCTAGAGAAAATGGGTGGTGATTGGAATTAATTAAGAGGGCTTACATTTTCCACTAGCTCATAAATGGAAATACCTTGCATCTACAGCAGAGTAGAAGCACAGCAGGAGAAGCATAGCATCAAGAGAGTGTATATCATCAGTCAGAAGATACAATGCAATTTTTCCTGGTATTTACACCATAAGTCACTTATATTATGACAGTAACTTACTCTGGTTAACAGAAAAGTGCAAGAAAAAATTTCTGGAGTTACTAGAGCTTTTCTCGAAAACATGTAACTACTTCAGATTTCAGATGTTATGAACTGTGTATTCCGTTGTAGAAATAAAATGGTCCTTTAAAAACTTAAAGTAACTATTGATATATTTTACCCATATTAAAATTTATGCAATCTAAAATACTTAATCATTGGTATAAAAAGGGGTAGGTAGTTCTGATGTCAAGCTACAGTCTTTGGTTAAGGCTGTAAGGCCCTCTCATGAGATTTTTTTTGCTTGGCACAAATCTTTTTGACCTGTACGTGATAATTATTAGGATTTCTCACATAAATGGAATAAAAAATAGGCTTTGTTTGAGCTTCAGAAGCCTCAGGCACTGTCTTGCATTTGCCAGCTTCTAGCTATTATGTATTAGAAATATATGAAGGGCTCTAGGAGACAGGTGTACTTGGTTTTATTTCACTCAAGTCTAATGTGTCTTTACAGAGGGCACTGAACTTGGAAGAGGTCAAAAAATTTGGAGTGATTATGCATTTTGTACCAGACCACTGATACTGACAACTCTATTTCCCATTGTGCTATTAATTACATGTTAAGATAAGAAGGGCTCTTCTCAAATAGACACTGCTTCCAGTATAATAAAAGAAGAAGATATATCACAGCCTACATGACATACATGAACCCTATTGCTCAATATTCTTCCCATGTGCAATCAGGTTAGTCCTTAGGATTATGGATATTCACCATTTATCTCCTTTTTCCAAAAAGGATTTTCTCGTCCTGGTTGATTATGTGTGGGAAGAACCTATTTTCCACACCAGGTTCCTTCAATGTGCCATTTTCACAACCTTTAAGAGAAAATTCTCCAGGCAAGGAGTTGCAACAAAGAAGAGAGATCCTAACTATGTGCATCCACTACAGTTTGAATTGCATGAACAGAGAAATGTTTGAATGGACATCAGTGTCACAGGTGCCAGTTGTCTGATTTATTCCCTCTCAGAGGAATGTACTGGCGTCTGTGTGCATAGTAACACCTTGCCAGCTGGCCAGGAGGTGACATCAGCTGTCCTTTCAGACAGATGAATTGCACAGTGTGCATAGCTGCCTGCCAAAGGACAGATTTTCCAGGAGAAGTAGAGGGAAAAAGCACTTAATGTATTTCTGACAGTAGTTTTTACTTAATATTTGTTTACAGAATTAACTTTATTGGACCAGCTTATCACCAAAGCCATCTTTCTGACACCGCGATAAGTTACTTCAATTGCACGCCATAAAACACAACGATTCACATAGGAATTTGCATTCTCTCTGATGTTGCTGAGTGGAGTATATTTTTCTCAGTGTGGTCATAACACTGTATGGGCAATATGATCTTACTTAATCTCCCTTTTTATAACCCTAGATCACTCGGCCAAAATAAATATCCCTACCTTTAGGCAACTAAATTAAATAGCTAGGTTTTAAAGCCTATGTAAGTGGGCTGAGCACTCATAACTCTAATTGATAGTCATCCGTTTGTGAAAGTATGTAACAAGGCCTCAGCTGGCAGCTGGCTTTAGGGGACAGGGATCTGTTAAAACTCTCGCAGGTCACACAGCAGTACCAGCCGAGGAGCTGGAAATGGGGATGTACTGGTTCTTAAGGCTTTTTACAAAAGAATCCCAAATGGTGTTTGGGACTTCAATCTATGACAGTTCAAGGATCTTATGCAATTTAATCTTAAAGCGAGAGAATGCATATTCCTAGTTTGTTTCCAGAGTGAAAATGCACACTCTAGTGTGCAAGCAAAGGAAATGTAAGAACGATATTTAGCTGCGGTTGAATCAAGTTGAATCACTAGAAAAGGATAAATATTGGGTGAAAGTATTACACAAGGTTTGTAATACTGACAAGTTATATATATAACACTGGCATTCCTATATTGTGAGTAGTGGTAACATTTTAAAAGAACCTAGGAAGTCTTGATATAATTGCATCAATTCATCACTAGAATATGCACCTTTTTTTCAGAAATGAATTAACAGCAATTTTTTTTTTTCATTTTTATAGTCTTATTAATTATCTTCTCAGATTTGCAGTTCAGTCTGTCTATAGAACCTACGTAGCTTGGCACAGTCTTTTACAATGCTGATTACATTGTTTGAGTATAAGGAAAACCTGTCTATGCTTTTTAAATGAGAGATGTCTGCAAATGTGAATACTGGTTGTTCATTCTCTTTGCATTTCATATCCTTTAACTCACATATTTAATATATTTCTACTGAGTGGATTAAAAGTAGGATTAAAGACAGTGAATTGTTGTTTCTGGTTCATCTGGGAATATCTGGTACTTCCTAAGTAGAATACTTAGATTCTCCAGGGACAGAGGAGTTTGTTTTCATTCCTTTCTAAAGCATGGAGTCATACAGGTGATACACATAGGCATAAAATGGCTGGACAATGGTCCAAGCTGTATAGTATACATTATAGTCTTAAGTCCTGTCCTAACAAATTTGGATCTTCTCTTTTTATGGTAGAGTAGCAAAGGAGCTACTGGATTTTGTCTCTGATGCATGTCTTAGGTAAAAGGAAATGAAGCAGTGGATTACTCTTATATTTGTATCAGTGAAGAGGAAATAGTCCTGACATACATACGGTGTGCTTTAGAATGCCTAAATGAGGTCTTACTTCTGTAGTTATAGTGGTTTAATGCTTTGACCCACGATTTACTTTTACTGTCTTTTTCCCGAGAATATCAGTTCTATACCTGAGACACGCCAATTGCCTGAGCTGATGCATCTTCAGTTCAAAGTCATCTGGCTTATTCTGTGTCACCACTAAAGGATTTTTTGAGAACATGTGAGTGGATTTGTCATTGAGGATGAGCAACATTCACAGTAAATAGTAAATGTGGCTTCGCTTTTTGCAAATTCTAGTGAACAGCTGGGGCAGTACTGTCTAAAATCACTGCAACTAGATATGCAAGACCACACTATTCATGCCCGGAGCTCAAGTTCCTGTAACACAACCGCCTATTGCTCAACCTTATTAGAATCAGACTGTGTTCAGTCTGATTGAAATTGTCAGGGCTGCTCACAAAAGCAACCTCTTCTATGTAGGTAAGCGTTTGCGAGTGCTGGACTTTCAAAACTATGTTTTGTTGCTTTAATTAAAAATATAAATCTGCATTATGCTTCACAGATGGACACTGACAACATGAGTTTCTGTTATTTTCCTCTTCATGTAAAATATTGATGTCAGGCTCTGTAATGCAAAGTAGCAAAACACTGAGTGCAGAAGCCACACAGATCTCATTTGGAGTCCCAAAGGAATTTGACCCATCCTAGCAAGCACACTTTAGACTGATTATGTAGCTGTCAATTACATTGCTGTTCTGTGCACTGAGATTACTTGAACTGTATTCTTTATTACAACCAAAATAAACCCACTGCAGAGGAGTGTTTTTTTCTCTACTAGACAAATGAATATTGAACATGCATAAGTAATCTTAAACACTGAATCTTTTTGCCCAGTTTTGTCAGTGACATACCAGTAAATGATCAAAGTTCAAAGCTGACAACACAGGTACAGCTATAATTCTGTTTTGTGAGGTAAGGATTGTGACATTGGATAAACTTGGGTTTATGAATTATGAGATGCAATACTAATTCTGTATATATTATAGGATTGCATGACATTAGCAGCCTTGGTCTCCATGACAATACCAGCAGAAGATGTTGGATGAACAAAATGGCTATGAAGAATGTGATTTAAACAAATACAACAATATTCTCAAGTCCTGTTTACTTAGCAAAAGCTTTGAATATGATGGAAATAACCAAACTTATTTTCCTTCTTTTTCTAATTAGAGAGTTTTCTCAGAGATCGACTTTTTACTACCACATGTAAAATCCAAGGCTAATTAGAGAATCATGGGTGATGGGTCACATCTGAATAAATGGCTTTAGTGAATGCTGGACTCCCTTTGCAAAAAATTGGCACTCCAAAATGTTATGCCTCTAGTCAGAAGCAACCAACTACATGCCAACCTTGAAGTTTCTGTTTTTCCATGTTGATCGCAAAGACAGCCTGCTGTAGGTGGACCTGTTTTGACAGGGGAGTGGAACTAGATGATCTCTGAAGGTCCCTTCCAACCCCTACAATTCTGTGATTCTGTGTGACCAAGTCACACAGAGGCATGTCCTATAAGGGTAGGTGACAGGAATGTTAGCCATTCACAAGCTTAATAGGGCAGCCCCTCTCTGGAAGCCGTACACTTTTATTTGCATGGTGCTTGTCACACCACTAATAAGGCGGATCTTGATTGGGCTCATATTTATGTTATGACGTGGATGTGTGGTTATAAGTACACTGGGACTTTTTACAGAATTCACTAGCACCATTACTATACAAACAAGAAATGTCATACATTTCACAGAGACATCATTTCTCAACTCTGTCTTTGAATTTCAGTTCTTTTTTCTGGATCAACATTTCATTTTCCCTTTCAGGATCATAGACTCTTCAAAAACTGAGATGCAACTGTAGCAAAAACCAACCTAAATCAAAATATACCTATACAGGATGGTCAGTGAAGGCAGGATCATATAGTTTAAGATAAAGAAATTTGAAAGGAGCCACTCAGATGTTTACACTTTAATAAATAAAATGCCTAGTTCTACCCTTAGATTTATTTTTTTTCTGGCAGTATTATCTGGTACTGCCCCTCCCTCAGACACCTCCCCAGTTCCTATTTGCCAAATGATACAATTGTAAATTTGGAGCTATTTTAAATTCCTGTTATTAACTTAGTATCTAGGCTCTTTTTAATCTTTAATACATATACTTTCTCAGTTCACACATTATCCTCTGTGAGATAAAAAGTGCTATTATTCTTCTCATTTCTGGCATGCCAGCTTGAGCAGAAATTGCAGGGATTGCACTATGTAACTCCTGCCTTGGAGGAGGTGTTCCTTCTTCTGTTATTTCTCAGCCCTCTTGCCTCACCTTTCACAAGAGATGATACCAAAAGAAGACTCAGGCTGTAAGACTCAGATTTTGAGGCTTCATCTTTCTATAAACACACTGTTAATCAGAAAATTTGCTATTCTGGTTCGCTCCAATCCCTCTTGGACATACAAACACTGCCTGACTGCAATAAAGATATCCTAGATGAACCTCAAATATAGGTGATCCCAAATGTGAGAGGTACCTAAATGCCCAGCTCCATATATTTGTATCAGCCAGGACACCTAGATTAAGCAGTATCTGTGCTGTGTGTGTTGGGTTGTTAATTCATTTCTAGACTGAGTACACAGAATAAGCAATCTTTCTTCTGTGTTCCTCATTGCTGGTGCTCCTGGACGAGTTGTCTGCTACAGGATGACAGTGGTGTGGCCCCCCATGGCATCCTTTGTCTAGCAGTTGGAATCTTAGCTTTGAGAAATACCATACTGAAGTTTCTGATGACATTTTTAAATTTTCCTTTAGAAAACAAACAAACAAACAAACAAAAAAACCCAAACCAAAACAAAACCCTAGTTTTTAAAATTTTTTATTTAATTTAAGATCTGCTTTTGGCACAACATTATTGAAAAGTAGAACATTTCATAGTTTGAAAATGTGCCCTTTAATATTTTTTTCAGAGGCTCCCATTATTAGAAATCAGATTTTTTAATTAAAGGAATCCTAATCATGTTAGGAAAATAGCAGCTGCAATTAATTCAGTAGGTACTTTATTTATACCAAATATAAAACAAATACATGACTACAATTTTTCTTTAAGAATAATGCATTTAGGGTGCAACTTACGACTTTGAAGTAGCCCTAGGGCATTGTTAGGGAACCCTTTTGCTGGATTTCATTAGCCAAATAAAACCTTTTCAGAAAGGGTAATTGCAATCATTCTGTATTAATAACTGTATTAATAAAGATGAAGACTCAGCTTTCAAATTATCATCCCCAGTAGGTACCTTTGCTACTCTGTCTATAACAATCTTTTTGCATTTTCAAAAAATGCAAAGTGAGGTTATATTTGAGTGGCATTTGCAACAAGGCCCTTTCCTGTCTCAGCTGGTCATGAACTCTTCAAAGTATCTTTCTGATTTCCCTGATCTAAAAACAAAGTTAAAAGTTTGCTTATTCCAGTGAGCATGGAAATGTGTGGTAAAAACCTGTAAACGAAAGAGACAAGGACACATTTTCTCGATTGTGTGGTAGGTGTAAAACTTCCAGCGATCAGTGAACTCAATATCATTTTCAAGTCAAACTCACTATTTTTATGTTTCATAAGCTGTGTGTTCTAGGAAGCCAAACAAAACTGAGTCAAATTGAAATTAGAATGCCAGGCAGTTGCAAAGAAAGATAAAAATCTATTAGTGATGCAATCAGTGTTAGTTTGGGTTTTTATTTTTAAACAAGGGCATAGAATATGTAAGAACATTTTTATCAGCCCACTTTTTAATGAAGATCTGAGAGATTTCCATTTTATTGCCATAGCTGTGAAAAACTTATTTCACAAAGTATTGTGATTTTTCATTAGAAAAATTATTACCTGACATATTGCATCAAAATATTACCAATTTCATTAAAAAAAAATAAAATAAAAAATCAGTACTTCAGGTGTTTGGGTTTGGGGGGTTTTTGGTTTTGTTTTTGGGGTTTTTTTGAGAAAACTAGTATTTTCCTGAGGCTTTTTTACTTTTCATAGTTTGTTTTTAAATTACCATGGGACAGTTATGGTTGGTTACATTTCTCAAATTTTTGCTTATGGGCTCAAGGATATACTGTAGCAGCTGTTCCTTGAACTTCAACTAGAATACAGCACAGACTACATAATACCCAGCAAAAATTAAGGTTGTGCCACCAATGTCCAAATGACTTATTATCTCTCCAGTGCATCAGCCAAGCAATTTAGGTGTTCTTAAATCTTTAGGAAATATTCCTTTTCCCAGTTTCTACAACATCAAAGCTTTTTCAGGCTCAATTCATGTGGAAACATCAAGATGTAGAACTAGCTCTGCAGCTGCCTTATATGTACTGTTATGTACAATCTCCCACAGCCTCTTGGATACAAACACACCAAAGACCCTCTCACAAGGGTAGGTAGGATCATAGGCTGCTTAGTGAAGCAAGGAGCCATCTACATTAAACCTCTGTCTCCAAGCAGACTAAAACTGAGTCATCCAGTTCAGGAACTGCATAAAATATGCTGGAGGACATAAATAATTTGCACAGCTCCCAAAATTAGATTCTTTACTAGTCTTTCTCCCTTACAGAGAAAAGAATCCGTCCTGTTCAGCAGCTATTCCCGACCTGGGCTTAGAATCAGAGTTTTTACTTTTTCTAACATTCACTGGTACACAAGTAGCTACCTGTCAGTTCTCTAATATAACCAGAACCTGAAAAATTAGACCTTGCTAATATTATTTGAAAGCAAGAATGGAAAAATGAAATAAAAATATAGGAGTCTGAATTTGGAGTGAATGTAATGAAGATGTAAAATGCAAAAAAAAACCTGTCTGTATTCAATCGTGTACAAATCAACCAGTATTTAGAAATCCGAATAAAATAAATTACTCTTTTAGTCGCATGCACATACCAACACACATACAGGTAAACTACTGCAGACAGGGAAGGTTCTGAGCTCAAACCTTTACCCTAGTGGTTTGACAGTTGCTCTCTCTTTTTACCCTCTTCTGATCCCAAAATCTTTTTCTGAATCCCTGATCCAGCACTCGCTTGTGATTACCAGAAGTCTTTTCACTACTTTTAGGGGCATCAGACTGAGTGCTTCGTGTTTCCCAGCTTTATCCCTCCTTCTCACTGCTGCAGTGCTTTTGCACTGTTGCAGCACAGCTTTTACTACATAAGCTTCAATTCCAGCAAACCCTGCTGTCAGCAATCTGAGTTTCAGCAGGAAATATGAACGCATCATGTGGTGTTTATATATAACTATTCCCTGAAGTTGCATTAAAGTAAAAATCTCCCTGCTACCTACAAATTTGCAAACTTATGTATACCTATTTTTCTAGCACTAGCAGAATTAAATTAGTGGAGAACCTCACACTTCTTCATTGTTAACATCTCGGACTTGTAAAAGAACACGAGTTTGATGAGATGGCATTATTGTCTGCATTTAACTTTTCTGGGGAGTCTTATCTATTTTCTCCTGAATGTCAGACTTTAATCCAAATTGACCCAGCAGAATACTGCAATGATCACTAACATCAAGGAGTTCAAGCATTAGAGGAATCAGACTCTGCTTTTAGGCTTCTCCACTAACAATAAAATGTGCCAAAATTGTGAATGCCGATTTATCAGCACAGACTGCATTTCATAGTCAAAATGCCACAGATATAACAATGTGATAATGAAACTCACTATTGAAGAATATATTAAAAAAGCTTGAGAAATGCACAATGATATTTTCAATGCTTACAGAAACTAACTACTATATTTTCAATCTGTCAGAGGCCAAAATACTGTATAACCTAATAGCTTGACCCTGCAAAGACATCTGTACATATGATTCCTTATAGCACTTTCATGAATACATTCATTCAACGTTGGGTGCTGAAGTTAAAAAACTGATTGAAATAGGTATTTGATTAATATTTGAACTTACACATGTAGGAAGTATCTTCAAGGAAATTTCAAGTTCAACATCCAGTAGAAATCCAAAGGCTTTGATGCCAACAAGGTTTATCCTCTAAATAAAATTCAAATAAAATATTTCTTAATCATAAGATATGCTGTTCTCTTCTGTGTGTAATAAATTCTGCATACAAAATTTTTGTAACCTTTTCCTTCAAGAAAATAAGTTAGTTAATCTAGAAAAAAATATTCTTTGTTTCTATGGTGCAAGTTGCTGTGATTTAATTACTCTATTAGATGAGACAAATGTGTTTGACACATGTGCTAGGCAAAGCTTTGGATAGTGCATTCATGCATAGAAAATGGACATATCCCTTGAGAACAAATGCATCATTCTGCCTCAATCCTGTTAAAAAACAAAAAAAAAAAAAAAGGAAAAAAAAGGAGGGGGGGATGGAAATAGACTTTGATCTGGCCTAATTAACAGAAACAACAGCAGCAGTTACAGCACTTACAGAAACTAAACATTTCAGCACCTGCTCAGCTGGGGGAAACTGGTGAGACAGGGTACTTTGCTTCTTATAAATTAAGGAGTAGAGAAAGACAAGAAGAAAAAGAACCTAATACAAACACAGAACAAACACTGAACTCGTCAGACTTTATATCAGGCTCAAAGAGAGCAAATCAAGGAAGTGCAAGTGCATACAAAGCTTCAGCAACATTTAAGTGTATAAGTGATATGTGCAGGCACTTCATGCAGAAATGAACATTTTGGTTTAGATATTCAGAAAAACTTATTTTGGTATCATGTTAAAATCTACTTTTCTTCTCCCAACTGTAATAAACAAATTGTTCAACTTTATAAGGATGTATCAGAATGAAAATATCTGGTTGGTTGTTGGGGTTTCTTTTTGTTTGTTTGGTTGGTTTGTTTTGGTGTTTTGTTTTGTTTTGTTTTGTTTTGTTTTGTTTTGTTTTGTTTTGTTTTTTAACAGGAAATATTTCAGGGATAAATTAGCATCACATGACATTATCAATGTATAGTATTAAGAACATCTTTTAAAATTTTCTTTGTGTGGTAGGATTTTGCATACAATGCACTTCTGAATAATCAACTTGAGGTTCATCTTTGGGTGACAGAAATCAGCTACTCCTTCCTGAAAGATTTTCATTGGCTTGGGTAGTTCATTTGAGTTCAAGAAAGTAAAAAAATACATATGTTATACTCTTTAAGCACCATGGCTGTAAAAATAACTGCAGATGTATTTTATAGCTCAGAAAAAAAGTCATAGATATGTTTTCAATGATCGAACACTAGAAGAATATATTATGACTGCCTCAGCCCCAGCTGGGTTTGGGATCCCTCCACTGTAGTCTTAGATGCCGTATAAGCAAATCCCATGTTTCTGTGTAATTCTTCCATGAACACAAATTTCATCAATATGAGATACAATGAAATATCCAGCTGCTCCATTAGACCTTGAATTCCCCAGCAGATCCACCAGGCCTGAACTACCTCTGCCGTACAAACTAGATTTAGCAAAGGATTGTGAAAACTTCAGGACTGTAATGCAGCTATTCTAGGTGGCTGCTCAACTCAGTATGTAACTTCTAACTAATGCAAGCATCTGAAAAAAGTATTTCAAAAATTCTGGTCACAAAGAAATCCGGGTGAAGGTAGGTAGGTAGCTGCAGGAGAGTGCATGATAACTTCTGGATTTTTCTGATTCACTGATGGTAGTAACCAAAGCTGCAATGACATATTTTTTCCAGCTGTTCAGATTTCAAAACTCTCCAGAACAGAGCAGGCACTTACAAGAACTCTTTGGAGGAACTGGTCTTCTATGTTAGAACTACAGGATTCTGCAGTGGTTCCCATGTCCTGTAAAACAGTAGGACACATTCAGATGAAGAAAACTAAGTTCTTTTCTTCCAGGATAACTTACATATTTTTATCTGAAGTGCTAGTTATTTAAAAAAAGAAAAATAATTAGATAATCCCAGGACCACACCAACACCTTTCCTTATCAGACTGCCTCTCTCAGGGAACAGTAACACCACTTAGTGTTTGGATCCTAGCTAATCTGCCCAGACTGGAAGGGTTCTGGCAATGGGTCCTAATTAGACACTCACTTTAGGTAACGCCCTGCAAGACACCATGGGTGACCATGCCAGAGTGTCATTTGCCAAGAAGGTAACTTTGTGGGTACTGAAGGCATTCAATGCTTTGGACCATGGCTTTTAAACTGCACTTTTTTATGCAGTAGAACCAGCTGTGACTGGCATCTTATATCCATACAAACATCCCTATGTCCGAGAGCAGTGACAGTCAAATTTCCTCAGGCTATTTGTTGTTTTCTCTTTCCATGGATCTGTGTTGCACTCTGAAAGCATCAGAAAGTCTTGCAAGGCGTGGAGAGGCTGGGAGCACCATGGAAGTACAAGCGTCCGCATCGCATCACTAAGCAACTCTGAAGAAACAAATCCCCAGGCAGGTCAGCTACACAAGCACACCTGCCCCCAGCCCCCAGCCTGGCTGCTTAATTAACAGCCAGCTCCAGCACAACGAGACTCGGCCATGCGTCACTCCCAGAGATCGATTATGCCTGCATTAAACAATCCACCCACCAGGTGCTTCCATTTAGTATTTCAATGAGCTGGAAACACGCAGCTCCTGAGCAGTGTTTACTTTGATTGACTTAATGGAAGGTATCTCAGAGCAAAATAGGGACTGATTCCTCCTGAAAGTTGCAGGACTCAAAAGTGAGCTGTCAGAGCTGTCTCTCTCCATCACAAACGCACCTTAGGCAGAGCATCCTGCATTCACATAGCAAATATATATAATAACACAGCTTCCACTGGGAAAAAACTTCAGAATCATTCTGTATAGATAAAGTTCAACTGGATTATTTCCCTTTGTTTGCTGGAGAAATTGATGCATAGATACATACACGTGAAAAAAAAAAAAAAAGGGGGGCAAATTTCTAAGAAAACTAACAAAAGCTTGTTTATTCTTTTTCCACTGCCTGCTAATGATTGTCTTCTGCTCATAGTAAGTATCATTGTAATGATATATTCTTGTCACGTATTTCCAAATTTCCTGAATCCATCGTAAGCAAGAGGCACTGAAACAAGTTTTGTCAAAGCAAAGCTCTCCCCCTTGCAGCCAGCAAAGCTCTGACATTATTCTGGGATGTGCCAAGTGCACTCATTTACTCAGAGCTCATTCTTGGATACTCCTCTCTCTAGGGAGCAACTATACATCAAACAAATGCTTTGCAAAAAGCTCTACTCATGGTTCTATGACAGATTCATTTTTAATATCTGTAAGGCACAACTTCTAAAGTAGGATTTCATGTACCAATAGATTGTACTAATTTCTTGAAGCATTGCTGTGGTTGTGAATGATTTCTTAACCAGGACTGAGTGCACAAAATCACCAGTAGAAAAGCATGCTGTTACACATGCATTATACTCTTTTCCCCTTGCCCTCTGAGAGAGTTTTACTGGTGTAGTCTAACATGCCAGACTAAGTTGAGGAGCCGCAGAGAAGGCTATCAGATGGAATCAAGAAAGAATAACAGCAACTTGAGAACTATTTTTAATTCAGAGGCTGCCTCTTTTTGTTTGCATCGTAATACAGTCCCTCTAAAGCTATTCAAGTTAATGAACATTTCAGTGTGAAACTAGAGTGAGAGCAGAGTATTAGCAAAAATCTGGAATAAATTTGTAGTTTTAATGGTAAAAATTAAGAAAGAAAAAAATAAAAAAGAACACCCATTTTTCAGGAAGTCAACTTATTGATTTTACTGAAGAAAATCTGTATACATACACAAGGTTCTACTTGTGTCACCTTTTTAAACAAAATCTGAACTAGCTGTGTCTGGATATGCAGTTCTCCTCCAAAAACAAGTTCTTGCCACATCTTAAACCTGAACCGAGCATTGTGTGTGCCGGTTAATGAAGGTAATATAAAACAACTGTGCAGTAGCGGCAAAAATAAGCAAAAATGAAAAAACAGAATCTCCTTACTAACCTCTCCAAACTGTTTGGCTGTATATATAACGTACATTAGTAGTAAGCAAGTAGTAAGCAGCCAGAGGCCCCAATTAGTTCAGAGCCCTCACTGTGCTGATTATCATATGAACATAAACAGGAAACATTCCTTGCCTCAAAATCACTACAATCAAGACAACGCACATTGTGGCTTGTAGAAAGTGCTGTAGAAGAAGGATGGTGAACCTGAGGGCAACTAATTGGAACACGCAATCGCAAAACCTATTGGCTGAGCATTCGGCTGGAAGCTTTAAAGATTTTATATTTTTTTTTATTCCATAAAACAAGTGGACAAGAGATACAAATGAATCACTTACAGCCTGACTACTTAAGCACTCTCATTAAGCATGGGTATCATGGTGAAGACAGATCTTAAGACAGAAACGAAAGGAGACTAGGATAATGGTTGTGTCTAATGACTTGGCTGTAAAGGCACAGAATGTAATAAAGCACAAGTTAATAAGCTCTCGCTATTAGGGAGCTTAACATGACAAAAAGGCTTGGTGCTGCTAGAATTTCTATAACCAGATTATATAAATAACATGGGTTGGTAAGAAGAGCTGTGGACAGAACTCTGCATGAAATATTAAGTACTTGCAATACCTGAGCTAAAGAATCCATCATAGTAATCAGAAAATTGTTGCATACCCTTAATTTCTGTGGTTAAGCTATAAGAAAGGGAAAGAAAAAGCAATAAACAAGAGTTCAGTTCAAAAATATTTACAGTGTCTGTGCTCTGTGACCATTCCTGTGCTGCTGTGGTTTGAGTTATCTTTCTCAGTACATCAGGGGTTCTGAGCAGAGCCTACCACTCCTGAATCATCCTTTCTGACAGGCAGGAGTTGTGTGAGAGGAGATAGACTTATCATTACAAAGTCAATGACCTGAATTTTCTCCAGACTTCTAGTCAAAACAGAACATGGTAATGAAAATCTGTGGCTAGCTAGTCACAGCTCCTCATCTTTTCTGTAACGCTACTAGGGAGTAACCAACAATGGAAAACTGGTCTGGGAGCAGACTTGTATCCTTTCTCCAATGCAAATTTTGTCTGGAAGAAGGAGATTGGTTTACAGTTTGGAAAAAGATAAAAAAAAGGGGGGTGGGGGTGGGGAATAGGTGCTGGCAAAAGCAGACCTTTACAGGGCGTGTGCAAGGAAGGCACTGGTCTGACATCAGGTCCAGAAAATATCTTCAGTGCAAATCCTGGTCCCAGTAAAGTTATTTAAAATAAAAACCAAAACAAAACAAAAACCACAATCAAACAACAAACAAACAAAACCAACAAACCCCAAACTCAAAATCTCAAGGAAACATATAAACAAAAAAAAATACCAATAAAGAGTAGAGGAAGAAAAGAATTAGAAGCAGAAAAAAACAGAAGATGAATAAGAAATTCAGTTCTGAATATTTCCCATTTCAAAACCGTTCTTAAATAAAATTGCTATGGCTTGGAAAAGAAATGGACAAAAAAATGCTTGTCTATCCATCACTGCTGGAGAATTAGAAAAATAGTACACACCACTTGTCAAAAGCAAGCTGTTTTCCAAGGCAGGACAAAATGCCCCCATCCCTCTCACCACTGCTGGGAGTCTTCTCTGCCATCCCCAATCCCCATCGTCTGCCCCATAACCCTAATGTTGACCTTCCTCTTTTCTCCCTCCTCGTCTCCTCTTTCTCGCTCCTTACCGGCCAATGGTGGCAGATGGCTAAGAGGAGCTGGGACAGGCTGTGAGGAGTAGATGTGTTATGGAAGAAAGGTACTCCAGGACGAGCTGCTGGAGTCAGGGAGAATATCCAAGGTTTCTGTTATTGCCAGGCAGCAGTACGGCTGCTGCAGCTACCCTCACTCCTCTCAGGATCCTTGAAGGGAAGCTCTGGAAAGTATCTCGCTGAGAACAGGCCTGCTGAAGACAGAGAACGGAATAAACACGGCAGCGAGAAGTGATCACTCCACCTTTCCTCATTGTGCATCTGACAGTTTCATACATACCTGACATGACAGTTGCCTGCAACGTGCAGAGCCCCACTGCCGAGGGGAAAGGGGAGGGAGAACAAAGTGGGATAAATAATGGTACATCCACAATAACAAGGCAGTGGTGTGGAAATCTGTCAAGAAATACTTACTTCTGATAATAAGAAGAAAGCAAGGCCTGATGTTATTCAGTAGCAGGCTGCAGTTAACACATCCTGCTACACAAGAAATAAACCAGCTCCTTTCTGCACGAGTAGAGGTGCCCTTTCATCTGCATAATCGCTGTGCACAGCTTGGGATCACTTGATCTTCCAGACCCCCCTCTTCTCCTCAGTTGGGTTGTTATCATCCTCTGTTATTATCTTCGTATTTCCCCTGGTTATTGTCAGCATGTTACCTTTGCCTTTTTGTCGACAATCCACTTGGCAATTTTCTCCTTTCCAGCTGGCTTCCTTGTTTCGTGGGTAAGAAGACTAATGTTCTTCACTCCAAAGTGAATGTTCTATTCATTATTCTCAATGTACTGTGACAGACCAACACTGAATATCAAAAGACTCCAGTAAATTCTCATCTATTTCTCTGTCGTATGGAACAATTAACCAAACAGAACAAATAGCAACCTGTCTTTTATGGTCCCTAATGAATTTAGGTTTGACTACGCTTATATTTCACAGTTGCTGAGACCTGCAATGTGAATGAACATGTGAGTGAATACTGTTTAATATTGCACATTATGATGTGCCAGAGAGAACTTCCGCTGTACCACATTCTTGATGATAACCCAGATAAATAACTCTTCATAACCAAACAGACCGAAGCAGAATGCATTAAGTGAAAAGAATGAATGAAAAGAACCACCTTCCTGATATTGCGATCAGCTGTCTGTATCCACAAGGATCACAGACTGGCAGGGAGGTCAGCTCTTGCTGGGGGCTTGTCACTGACCTACCCTGTGCTCTCAGTCAAGTCTGTGAGTTAGGGCTGCCTTGATGTTGTGCTCTGAATATTCTGTTTGCCACAGAGTGGTACTGAAAACTGCAGTCAGCAGCATCTCAGAAAGCTAAACAAAAGCAACAGAAAAGAATGTCCTGGTCTAGAAGAAGTTACCGAGTATTTCCTCATGCTTGACCATCATGCTGAGGTACACACTAATAAGCCAGTCTTCTGGTCTTTCAGTTAAGTAAAGATTAAATTTCTTCTTGTCCTTTAAAATTTACCATCACCAGTCTTTCATCTTTTTTTATAAATGGATCAAAATCTGTTAACCTCAGCAAAGGCACAGAAACAGTAGCCAGCATTTCTTGTGATTACAAACTTAAAGTTCTGCAAACTTTAACAAAGTGGAGGTCAAACTGCCCATAAAGTCAGAATATGTGAGAATCAAGTTGTGAAAATCAAGATATGAAAATCTCAGATCAAAGTCCAAATATGAAACATCCACCTGAAACTAGTAATTAGAACTAATAACTAAAACAGTTATTAAACCAATATTATTTCATTGATTCTTCATTTAAAAACTACAAAATTCTAAGAATTTAAATGAAAATGTTGTCAATTTCCATTTGAAAAGAATATATAAGGAGGGCTTAATGGCTTCAGTTTGTTAAAGTGATTTTGTACTCATGGTTAATTAAATACACAAGGACTTCCACTGAGAATCAGGGTGTTCTAAATAATATAATAATAACTTGTGTAACCAATTACTGTAAAATAAAACTGGATTATCCAATATGACCTGTCTGGCTTTGGTATTCATAATTTTAAATCCCGTTTAATTAAATCCTGAGGGTACCATATTCAACATAAAAACAGCCATGACCTTCTTTATAATATAAATGTAGTAGCCATAGTGGGTCAGGGATGAATTTTGGTTCCATGACTGGCTGACTCGTTCATCAGAAAATTTTCTGGGCTGTCATCATATTTAAACAACATTATGAGCCAGTTCCTCAGTTGGTGTAAATAGGTTATTGTAAATCGACTGTAATGGCACTAGAGCTCTATACCACTGCTCTTTATTTCTAAGCAACAGAGAACAGAAGAAAGCGTACACACATTTCTTGGTTCACTAATGATGATGAGGTTTATTCTAAGAAAGATGCACCACCTTTTCCTCCTCCTTTTTTCTTTGTCTTATAGAGATTCTGGGAAGATCTTTTTCATTGTGGGTTTGGGTTTGGTTGTTTGGTTTTTTGTTAATTGTTGTGCTTTCCAGAACGGCATCAAGGCCAAGTGAGAACTTGTCATCTAAAGGTCATGACAATAAACATATCAAATCGGCTTTTTCTATGATGTTAGCAATCTACCCACACATGCTATAATAGTCTTTCCCTTTTCCTCATTTTTTTCTGACTATTTTTAAACCAGCTGAACTATCTTTTCTGCACAGTGAAGACTTGCAAGTTTGTTGTCTTCTTATTGTTTGAGTCTCTATATGATATATGTATTCGCTGCTGCTATAAAACACAGATTTTCTCAAGATATAAATAGCCAGGACTTGAATACAGACACACACACACACATGCTTAATACCCAATCACAGAAAGTCTCCATCTCAAGTATCTGAGGCTCAATATTGTGTTACATAAGTTGCACCATTTGCAAATAAATCTACTGAGAGTTGAATCAACATGGTAGTGTGAAATTTCAGCAAATAGATAGATGCATCTAACATTGGCCAGATCCTAGCAGGCTGAATTTATCACATTTTTTCAAGTAATGTTGATGAGCTTTTGAAGGTGCCTAAAATATACTGCAATTAATATAGGGGAACAAGGAGTTTTACACCAAATGAATACATTGAACTTCATCTACACTTCGCTAATCTGAAGAAGAAAAAAGTAGGCAGGACCAAGCAATGATGACAGCATGACAGAAGGCTGATTATGAATTTCTCATTACTCATTTGTCCTTGTCATTGCCCTTCAGAGGATGCCTACAGAAGTTTAAACAATAACTTCAGGTCCTGACAATAAAAATGCATCAGAATCATACAAAAAGCTATTCGGAGTTTTCATTTATCTGCTTTTTTCACGTGAGGGGAAAGTATGTAGGGAAATCACTGATGAGGACAGATCAGGGAGTCCTGACCTCAGCAGAGGGCAGGTACACAGAGCATTTATCGCCATGCAACCACATCGCTGATATTTCACTCACAGTTTTCACTGTGATGGTCTCTTCAAATAGAATTTTTGCTAATCAAGAATTATCAAATATTTAGCAAGATATAAGACATTCACATTAATGACTGGATGGATAGATGAGGGGAGGGCAGTGGACGTTGTCTAGCCTGACTTCAGCAAGGCCTTTGACACAGTTTCCCACACCATCCTCGCAGGTAAGCTTAGGAAGTGTGGGTTAGATGAATGGACAGTGAGGTGGATTGAAAACTGGCTGAAAGACAGAGCCCGGAGGGTCGTGATCAGTGGCACAGAATCTAGTTGAAGGTCCATAACTATTAGTGTTCCCCAAGGGTCAGTACTGTGTCCAGTCCCATTCAATGTATTCATGAATGACCTTGATGAAGAGGTATCATCAGTTTTGTATCATCAGTTTGCTGACGATACAAAACCGGAAGGGGTGGCTGACACAGCAGAAGGCTGTGCTGCCATCCAGCGAGATCTGGACAGGCTGGAGAGTTGGGCAGAGAGGAACCTGATGAAATTCAACAAGGGCAAGTGTCGGGTCCTGCACCTGGGGAGGAATAACTCCCTGCATTGTTCCAGGTTGGGGGCTGACCTGCTGGAGAGCAGGTCTGTAGAAAAAGACCTGGGAGTCCTGGTGGACAACAGGATGATCATGAGTCAGGAGTGTGTGCTTGTGACCAATGAGGTCAATGGCATCCTGGGGTGCTTCAACAAGAGTGTGGCCAGCAGGCTGAGGGAGTTTATCCTGCCCCTCTGCTCTGCCCTGNACACGGGAACAGGCTGTTGAGAGAGGTGATGGAGTGTCCGTCTCTGGAGACATTCAAAACCCTTCTGGACACATTCCTGTGCAACCTGTCTAAGTGGACCTGCTTTGGCAGGGGGGTTTTGACTAGATGATCTTCAGAGTTCCCCTCCAACCCTCTATCATTCTGTGATTCTGTGCTTCATTCACAAGGTCACCTGATTCTTTCTTTCTGCCCAACTAAACAATTTATCTGATTAAATAGCCTTAGTCCGTATTACCCTATTAGCAAAGTGTTTGTTTTTTTTTTTTGGTTTTTTTTGTCTAAAAATACAATCCAGAATATATTCTGCCATATATTGCTTCTGTCATGTCAGAAAAAAAAAAAATTCTTATTTCTTTCTTCTTTTAAAAACTAACCCACAAAAGTTCTCATTCTTTAGTGGGACTAACTCTTTTGGGGTTGGAATGATAAAACTAAGGAAAATTGCAGTGAACTGTTATCTAGTGCTGTAGACTGAGTGGAAATACATGCTGCAACTATCAAATTTCAAATACATGACAGAAATCCATAAGGAGAAAAAAAAATCTAAAACATACAAGGTTCAGTAACAGATATGTTTTTATTGTTTTCATATTCTGTCCTTTGTGGTAATATAAGAAAAGGTTCTCTGCGTGCACATCATGTAATCAGCTCATAGGGTGAGCTGTTTGTTTCATTAAATTAGATCTTATTTTCATGCTCAGCACATTGATGAGGAGATGAACAAAGCACATATCACTGATTTCTAATTCTTTATTTCCAGTGGGGAGTTGTCCAGAAATATTAAAATAAGAGCCACTGAACCATCCTATTTCTAGTTATTATTGTTGAGTAGGATTTATCCTTTCCCTCCTCAGTTTCCCAAGCTTTCTTAGTTTTCCTTCTCATCAGCACCTTCTATATGGTAACTAGTAAACAAACACACTTGTGTATACAAACATAGAAATATGTGAATGGATTTTTTTTCCAGTGACACAAGGGAGCTTTGGATGATGTTCTAAATATGTAAAAATAATATATATGTTTGTGTGTGCATATATGCACATAAGTATGTGTGTGTGTGCTCTAGAAATTTTGTTTCTTGTGTTTACAGTAACAGTATGGACATTACAAATTATCTGACTATCAAGTAGAGAATACTACTTAGTGGAGATAAGATTTCTCCATATTTTTTCTCTGTGTCTCCATCATTAATTCTTCCCTGGGTAATACTTTCCTCTTATGGGGAAAAGAAAAACCCACAGAAACACCCCAAAACAGGAAAAAAAAACCCCACCAACACACAACAAATAACAAACCCAACATTAAAAAAGAAAAAAGCCAACCAAACCACAAGAACCCTACATTACCATTTGAAGGTCATAAAACATCACAGAATTGGAATCTTCTTTCTTTACATTAGTGTTTGATTCACTGGCTGTTTTAAAATGAATTAGAACAGAAAACACTTCAATTGTCCTGTCATGTTACAACCACTGTACGCATTAGCTGCATAATTCTTTTCAATCTTTGAGCTTTCTTCTGGGATAGTCTTAGGTAGATACTCAGACACAGCTCTCATACATGGCTTTAATAATAAGCCAGTGTATTTCTTTTTGACAGAGCACTTTCTCCTGGTTGCTTTAAAGTGCTTCCTTGCATCACCAGATAGAATGAAAAAAATTGCTGGTTCTAAGTACTCATTATTCTTAAAACAACCTAACTGTATGGGTAGTGCACTTTGTCCCCAAATAATTTACTAGCAGGAACTACCTCCATACGCAACAAAATTACAGTGATGATATTTCACACTTTAGCTGCAAATTACAATGTCTACTGTCCTCTGTAGCTTCAGTCTTTGGCTGAAAATATATGGGTGAATAATGATAGGAAAATATAAATTATTCAAGAAGAAATTTGTTAAAAATGTGTTTTCCAATGAAGTTTCCACTGAAGTTTTTCCAATCACTTTACAAAAAATTAGTAACTACAATTTCTTACAGTGCTTTGGTTTAGAAAACTTCATTGTTGCAGCTTTACATACAAGAAAAAAAGAAAAAAAAAATCATAGCTACAATGTCAGTAGCAGAGCAAGCAATAGACCTGCTACTAACTATGTCTTAAGTCCCGTTCTTTAACTTGAAGACTATTCTTGGAGTCTTTAATAATTAATGTTGCAATAATTCTCTTGTTTAAGGTCACATTGAAGCTTTACCACAATCTACCTTATATATGTAAGGTACATAGATATATAAACTATTTCTAGGAAGGAAAGCAGGGCAATATCAGAGATTAATGATAATTTCTTATAAATAAATATATAACATTAATAATAATAGTCTGAATCAGACATGTTTTCCAGAGTAGCATTTAGGTTAGGTAATGTAACTCATTTTAATTTGGTGATGGATAGAATGTACCTTATATGCCAGTCTACCAAACGTACACATCAACCATCAGAAATCTGACAAAGGCAAAACAAGAAAAAAACAAGTGAGCTCACCACATTCATTTTGTGTTTGAAGATACTTAACCATTTGTTAAGATGTTTTAAACTGTGAATATTTGGGCACTTTTTATTTTTATTTGGTGGGTGGTAATGGCATGAAAAGGAATCTAAATATGCAAAACCCCAGGAAAGCACAGTTACAATGAAGTTTCACATTCATGATCTCCAAAGCACATATGTAGTTGTCATCATCACAGATCGTAATAACTGCCTACGTACAGTCAAAAGTGCTTGGGGTTTAACAGGAGCCAAACAGGCAGATGGATAATTCTTTGTATATGCATATACATAGTTTTACTCTTGCTGCATACCACTGATCATCCTCCCTCCATCTGCAGGCTGTCTCTTCAACTGCGTGTTTGTCCTTTTTTAAGGCCAGAGCAAGCTTTTATAAATAGGAGAACAGAAGTGTGGGATGAAATACAAAGATGTTCTACATCCCTGTATGCACTTGACCCAGCTTCAATGGCCATGACACTGGATATATATGCATATTATCATATTAGTTTATTCTTTAATTCATCATTAAGCTTCAGCTCCTAAATCCACTGCACTGCCTGCATTTTAGCAGGCACTGAAATTCAGCTTTGGAATGTGACAATTGGTATCCTGGTAAGGAAACATGATTGAAAGGGAATATATCAATGTAAGAATACTCGTATTAGATCAGACCAACTGGGGTGTACTCCAGTAACCTGAGTCTAATGACAGGCAAAAGTCTGGAAGACACAATACAAAATAGAAGGGTAACTATCTATATTTCAACTTGTCATTCTCCTATTCTCCATTTCCATTGCTGAGCAAGATGAGGGGCTTATGTGTTTGGTAGACCTCAGTAGACTTCTTCTGCAGAAACTTGTCCAGTCTCCCTTTGAGTCTACAGAAATTTTGAGCATGCAATATAGACTTCAACAAGAACTTGCTCATGTCTCCTGTCTTATATTAGCAACTATCACCTCTCACTTGTCTTGAAGAAAAAAAGAGGTGCGTTCTGCGAGTTTCATTTGACTCTTTCTAGTTCTTTTACTGGAAGAGACTGTGAACAATTTAACCTCTATGCACTGTCTTCGTGTCACTCAATTTTATTTATTTTTTTTTTAATTTCTAGTATATCCTTCTCCCATGTCACCTCTTTTCGAGACAGAAGACTCCTAGCTTCCATGAGGGTTCCCTCTATGAAAGCTGTTGCAGACCTTTGATCATTCTCACTACCTTTGTCTGCAATTTATATATTTCTACTTCATGCATCTGAGATGAGAGGTTCAGAGCTGCATGATATATTCTAGAATATGGGTAGTACCCATGATTGCATGACTTTATATAGTGGAACAGTGATCTCTCTTTTGCTCTCTTAATAATTTCTAATTTGCTTTATGATGGCTACTGAGCACCAGTTGACATTTCAGTGGAAATATCTTTCTCAGCAATAAAAACTTGCTTCTGAGTGACAATAGCTATCTCAGTGCATTTTGTTTGTATGTGAAAGAAGGATTGTCTTTTCTTCTTCTCATCATTTTACATTCAGCTATACTGAATTTTATCTACCTTTTGGTGTTTTATTCACTTATATGAGCCTGCTGCAATTTTTTGTGGTCAGATCTCATGCTACCCAAAATAATTTACTATCATCATCCAACATTTTTACATCACTGCTCACCCCGTTATGCAGGTCAATGAAAACCATATTAAGCAGAACAATCCCCTGCGCGTATCCCTGTGGAATTCCACTGCTGACCTCCCTCCACCGGGAGAATTAACTATTTATTCCCGCTCTCTGTTGCTTGTCTTGTAACCAATTATTTATCCAAGTTATGACCTTCTTATCTCTTACGCATGGCCCTTAATATCTAAATCCAAATAGATTATATCAATCAGATCAGCTTTATCCATATGTCTGTTGACCCTTTCAAAGATCTCCAATAAATTTTCAAGACAGTAACTCCCTTTGCAAAAGTCATGCTAACTTTTCCAAGGTAAAGTATATCTATCCATATGTACGCCAATTCCGTTCTTAATAATAATTTATCCTAATTTACTCACTGCAGACACTAGGTTTACAGGCCAGTAACTCTGTACATGTCCTCCAGTTTATTTTTTTTAGCTGGGGATTTGCCACTCCTCAGTCTTCATTAAAACAGTTTTAAAGGTTAGATATTAGTGTTAGGAATTCATCTACTTCATCTCTGGGTTTCTTTGGAAACTCTGCTCCTAGGAGATTGTCATTCTTCGTTTTGACAGTTAATTCTATAAACCCTGCTACAGTAATTTGTGTCTCAAATATACTCTCTGGAAAGTCCTCTGCAAAGAATAGAGCGAATGAAGACCTTTATAGGCAGATGTAAGAGGCATGAAAGTTGATTATATTTAAAAAGAGGAAGGTATTACAATTCAGTAGAGTCCTCTAAAAGGCAGAAAGTCCAAGGGGGCTTAATTTCCCTTTTTTAGGTAGAAAGCTAAAAGTTTGGCTTTTCTATTCAGTTCAAATACTTACTGGTGATAGAACCTGTCTGTCTGTCCAACTAAGATATCTGCGTATGATATAGCCTGGTGTGGCCACGTATGTTTCATTAATGACTTTTTGTCATTTCAAAATTAAGAGATGATCTTTTTGCTTGTCTTCCCCTTCTGTAGTTACCAAATATACAAGAAATTACACCAAGATGAGAAACATTTTTTTGTGTGCCATAAAATACCTAGAACTTGCTTTTAACATTCCCTCACCCTTTAAAATAGGCTATCTTATAATACTGCTGCTAAATTCTGCTTGTTGGGAACATCGTACGTCATTATGCAAGCAACAAGTAACTAGAAAATGAAAATTTAGGAAATAATGAGGACTTGATAACTTCATGATATATGGCAACACCAACAATATGGAGAGATGATTGCATACACATGCAGCCTACAGAATTTCCTCTTAACCTTCTTGTGTTAACTACATGTATGCTTTTCTGCCATGAAAGTGGTTTAAGGTGGTGTCCAGTGCTGCATTTGTAGTGGGCTAGGTGCTCAGCCCGTCAGTTACTACAGCTCAACTGAGATATCTTAATTCACTCAGCTACAGTACCCCAATTATATTTATATGCTTTGAAGTAGGAAAACTGTCTCTGGTGAAATATTGTAGTTCATAATGATTTCTACTCTAAGCTCTAATACATTAGAAAACGACCAAAAGCATTGTCTCTTAATGCCATTCTGCTTTGTCAGCAGATGTTCTGCAAAGTGGTATATGGACAATATATGGTAGAAGCCCATGAGTTGTTATAGCAGTCATTATCTTTCTTGTTACTGCATAGCTTTATGTACTCTGAGTTCACCTCTCATTATAACTTTATCCTACTCAACTATAAACTCATTAGGCTCTGTCAAGATGTCCATTTTGCATCTCTCAGCTATTTGAATCTTTGCTAATAATCATCTTTTCTTATTTCACATCCATAAGTCAGCATAAATACTAGATATCTTCAGCCATCTTGCATGTCACAGTAATTTGGCCATTGGCAACAATTTCACTGGTGACAATTTGCATTTTGATCATCTGGCTGAACCAATACAGTTTTTTTAACAGTTTTTTTAACAGTTTTTTTTCTACACATTGGTATTATAGACTTCCAGTCAAATCACATGTAATTAAAAATGTGTCTGATTTTGAACAGCACAAATACACACTAGTAACCACTTGTTCTTTATTGTTTCATAAACGTCACAAAAAAAAATGAAAATTGCAGATTTGTTCTCGGAAGTCATTATATTCTTACCTCTTCTACTATAATAATTATATTTCGTAAGAGTGATGTGGATTCTTTTCTCATAAAAGAATTTCAAATCATGTCTTTGGTTTGTCATAGTGCATACAAAATCATAGTGTATACAAAATCCATACATATGGATTTGCACAGGCAATCCCAACAATTTGTTATTCATAAATAGGAAAAAACAAGGCTATGATTCTAAATAGGGAAACATTTCACTGTACATTGGCAACCTGATTCTATAGTGAAATGGCAAGAATAACAAAAAATGCTTTTCTATTGATATCAACAGGTGTGACAGTGGAACTGAAATGTTGCTTATAAGAAACGTTGCTTGTGATTATATAAAAAATCTGAATTTCAGTAGGACTTCAATTTATATTCCCCAGTTTTGGCTTCAGATTAATCTCTTCATCCCATCTGACATTCCAATGAGTCTTTACATAAGGACTGATGCACCCTGATGCTAATGAGGTCTCTGCTAATTAACTCTGAGGTCTCAGCCACAGTGATGACACTGTCCATCACCTACATTGTGGTATCATAAGAATGAGAAACCCAGGAAGCAAGACAGCTAATTCAGTAATCTCCTTAATTTTACAAATATCAGCAAGTTCGCTGAGGATACCAAACTAGGAAGGCTGGCTGACACTCCAGAAGGCTGTGCTGCCATCCAGCATGGCTTGGACAGGCAGGAGAGCCGGGCAGAAAAAAACCTAATTAGGTTCAAGAAGAGCAAGTCCTGCATCTGACAAGGAAGAATTCTGGTCACTGATACAGGTTAGGGGTGGACCTGATGGAAAGCACTTCTGAGGAGATGAATCTGGGGGTCCTGGTAGACTATCCATGAGTCAGCAATTTGCCCTTGTCACCAAAAAGGGCCAGTGGAATTCTGGGATGCATAGGGAAGAGTGTGGCCAGCAGGTTGAGGGAGGTCATTCTGCCCCTCTACTCTGCACCGGTGAGGCCATAACTGGAATACTGTGTCCAGTTCTGGGCTCCCCAGTTCAAGGGAGATAGGGAACTACTGGAGAGAGTCCAGCATAGGGCAACCAAGATGATGAAGCGATTGGAATACCTCTTTTATAAAGAAAGTCTGAGAGAGCTGGGACTCTTTAGCCCGGAGAAGAAAAAACTGAGGGGAGACCTTATTAATGCTTACAAATATCTGAAGGGTTGAAGGAGGATGGAGCTGGACTCTTTTCAGTGGTTCCCAGTGACAGGACTAGGGGCAACAGGCACAAACTGGAACACAGGAGGATCCATTCAAATATGAGGAAAAACTTCTTTCTGGTGAGGGTGACAGAGCACTGGAACAGGCTGCCCAGGGAGGGTGTGGAGTTCCGTTCTCTGGAGACCTTCAAAGACCCTCCTGGATGCAATCCTGAGTAATGTGCTCTGGGCAAACCTGCTCTAGCAGGGGAGTTGGACTAGATGATCTCTAAAAGTCTCTTCCAACTCTGACAGATCCGTGATTCCATGATTCTTATCACTTGTTTCAGGAAATGAACCTGTTAGCACACTAGAGACCCTTATGATGACTTCTTTTGCCTCTTTTTTGGATAAGAAACTGTTATTTAACCTAGAATCTTGTAAGATAGTTCATGCAACTTATTTCACAACAGGAGTCATGCAAGAAGGTGCTTGTTACTATTGACTGTTGCTCAAATAAGCAGTCCCTAAACCACGTTTTTTATCCAATTACTGACTAATATAATATGTGTAAACAGCCTGAAACAAGGTACGGGTTGGAGAACAGCTATTCCTTCATTTCTCTGTCTTTTCGAGCAGTGTGTCTTGGATATGGAGACCTGAAGCTGAAATGTCCTGCAAGGAAAATTGAAAGAGGGCTCCAGCTCTGTGAGTAAGGTTTAATCACTTGTTACAAGCAGCACTAGATACAATCCACAAGAGAATTTTGTGACTTTAAGAATGTGTCCATTTCTTCTCTTTTTTGTCTAAATTTGATAGTGTCAGCACTGAAAAAGCATTCTGCACACAGTTAAAAACCTAGGCCTTTCATAGAAATTCCTCTTACGGTTCACAATAGAGCTGGAAAAAAAGAATTGCTAAAAAGAAATTCAAATTGAAATCCAGCCTGAACACAAAATTTAAAATGAAAATAAGTATTTTTGAGTCTCTGCTCTCATTCTGCACTGCATTCGGACGACAACACTTTGTGCCTCTTTGGACCCATACAGGCAACCAGTAACCTGGGTGCCTTATAGACGGGTTCAGGATCTGTAGTCAAATTAGTATCCAAACTCATCCTTAGTATGCCATTCAGCCACATCAACAAAAGACAGGGGTATGGTTTTTAAAGCCAGGAAGACAGATTTTTTTTCCCCAATAATAAAGGAGAAAATCCTGTCAAACCATGTTACTTCACTAGGGCGATGTGCAAATGCTAAAGACTCAAAGAACTACTTTGTATTTTGTAAATACGAAAGAAAAAAAAAAAAAAGGCACAATGAAAAAGCCACTTTTTGTTCAACATGAAACCTTTTAGCAGCTCTTGAGCCAGTCAATATTTCTATGCTATGTGTTTTCTTTTACATCCCGTATGTACTAATGACAGATTAACAAGCCACATAGGTAGAAGTGGGAGTTTGAAAGCCAATTAGATGCTGTGAATTTTCTCAAACGTGTCAAAATAAGAGAAGTGACTGTGCTAAATAACTCAGTGCTGGTACAGTGGAGAAAATGAGTGATTAATAAACTTCAGTGCTTTTATTTGCCTCTGAGGCATGGTGATGTGGCTGCTCCACACTGTGAAGCAGAGAAGTATGTGTACAACACAGGCAAGACTACATAAATCTTCCAAATCAGTAATTTAAGGAAAACGTCCAATGAATATCAATACAATTGCCATTTTTTTTCTATTTTTGTATTAGAGTAACGTTTTGAAGACATGGATGGAACCTGAATGGGTGGTTTTCTTTAATAATTATTATTTGTTTGTAGAAAATTGTAGAAAAATGAGAGTAAGTATCCAGAGAGTATTTAGGATACTTCTAGCTAAATATCATAAGTCCCTGCTTCTCTATTACCCAGTCCTGGAAAGAAACTGTGTGAATCAAATGCTTCAGCTTTATGGTTGACCTACAGCCTTCCTAGCTCACTGTTGGTCACCCTGCGGAGGCAGAAAAGGAAAGATGGGCAGACAAATAATATTTGGCAGCCCATTTCTAAGCTAATGTCAATTTTAGTTTTGGCCTGAAGTATACAAGAGAAACTGCCAAGAGATTTTGGAGGAAGACACAAGAAGAAAAGATTTATTTTAGAATTTGCAAAATGGTAGATTTCTAGGACTGCCTTTTAAAAAAAAAAAAATAATAAATCATCTTGTTTCAAACTCCCCAAATAATTTTGTAGAAATGTTCTATTGATCTCTGTTCTTATATCTGTGCAGTACAGGTGGATGTCTTTAGCAGTCGAAAAGTTTCTATGGCTTGGACGGGGAGTGATTTCAGTTCAGTGACAATAATGCTGTAGAAAACCTAACTGTTATGTTTCACTTCTCCAAAACTAACACATAAGTGAAAAGTTGCTATTGATCTTTGTGGCATTAAAAGTTCCCATGACACTGTCCTTTTGAAAAACAGAAAAAAAAAAAAAAAAAGACTTGAAAGACAGAAAAGTCAGACCACTCACTTTCCATATAAAGGTGATAGACTAACCCATTACCCAGACAGTACAAATATGTGTTCTATTTAGCCATGCTTCATGCATTAAAGTAGCTCACCTGCTTGTAGATTCAGAAAACATTTAGTGAATTTGGAGGAACTGTGTAAACAGCAACAAGGACTTCTCTTCAGTCTTAACACATCAAGGGTGGAAATGTTCCAAAGGTAGCCTTGAACCTCAGCAGGGTGGATTGGAGGAGGAGTGATGAGCTCCCACACTGCAATTTTAATTAGTAGGAAATCAAAGTTGTACATCAGACATGGGATTTTTCTCTCTAAATCAAAAGGACAGCAGCAAAGCTATCAGCTTTGTGCTAGACAAGGGAAGGACCTTCCCTGAGGAATGCAAGATCTAAGAATGCATTTGAAAATAACCATGACAGCAGCAGAAAAAAAAATAAAAATCTGTGAGCTTGCAGCTTTCTCCTGTACTGACTTGGTGAAAGGTGAAAAGGAGATAAACAGAGTATTTCCAACACTGTGTCCATGTAACTTGCAGGTTAATACCATCTTTGGTATTGAATCTACTTCTGTGAGTTTCCTGACCTTCCATAAAGAGAAAAAAACCAGAATCTTATATAGTGACCATTGACTTTTTCACTAGAGGAAGTGTCCTCACTTGTGATTCCATTTAACTGAGACACTGAGATACTTAGATCACTATTTAGAAAAATAAAAGATATAAGTCTGTCTTTATGGAACCAACAAATAATAAAGCAAGCTACAGATTTCTGTTTTATGCCTAATAGATCTTTATGTTTGGATGGATAGCAAGGTATAAAGATCTTAAAAAAACCACCAGTAAATATGAGCTTAAAACTAATAAAAGGAAATATAAGGTGAGTCAATTGCTGTAAGTGTCACATATTTACCTGCAAAGCTTTGCTGGCTATTATTCACTTTCTGAACAACACCCAGCAAATATAAAGGTGTATTCTTGATTTCAGTGGTCCCTACGATGAAGAAATTTCACTTATTATTGAAAGAAAATAATTTCACTCACATGGATCCCTCCCTGACACACCTACTTTTGAATGGAAATTTTCTTAGTTTGACTTTGACCTTTTTCTTCCCAGTTATACCAAATGCATTGACATTTCAGAGGGCAATTCAGTGATGTCTCTGTTGGTTTTGCCACTATGAAGGTGGTGCAGTATCTCATGAGAAACCTTAAAATAGTTAAGGATTGAAAAAAAATTGCAAAGTTTTCAGTTTGAACAGCATTTTTTAGGTGCTTTGTAGATTGGAAAGAAAGAGTGTCCAGTTTAGAATGATACCATACACCCCTGAGCTCGCCTGCCTTCATCCCAACGAAGTGAAGAAGCATTTCCAGTATTACCAGAAGCATTACACTTGCAGGACAGGTATGCCATTAGCATACCCTTATGGACATCTCTCCTTACATAGAAGTCTGACAAAATGATTAAAATATGACTGCCTAGAAGGAAGTATCACAAATCTTACCACTCAGGAGTGTACAAAATAATTATCATCCAGTAATGACTATAAAATTAAGAAAATATGTTGCTTTTTTGAGCCTCAGGCTAAGTTTACTTATTCATTGTCTGAGACTGAATCTGAAGATGTCTCCAACATTGCTACAGACATTTTAAATAATTTGCTAGAGGCTAATTTTTAAATAACTGTCTGACTAATTAGTAGCATCAAAGTGTGGAAATGTGCATCACCTTTGGTATTTACCTACTGCCATTTACCTACTGCCTACTCATCATACTCTGTGATAGTGTCTTCAGTGCTAAGTCGCTCTTGGCATCTTTTTGAGTGAAGGCAAAGAATAATTTTCAAAATTGACTGAAATTCTGTGTAAAAGGACCATAGCAGATGAAGTCTGCAGCTTGCTCAAGTCCCATTGGTTAAACAGTTGTCTTCTCTCATTCTGCTGAGCATGATAAAAGGTTGTCCCTCTCTGGCCTGAGCCCTTGGCAACACATGGAAATCCTCCTAAGGGAAAGGAAGGTGTATATACAGTTTCTGGCACCATTCTCTCTACGCGAAATACCTCTTCCTTTCTGTCATCACCTCATCTCACATCCTGTTTAGGATTTTTTTTTCATTCTCCCTGTGTCTGTTTATCTTTACCTTTGCTGTAAGCTACTTTCTCTTGGAAGACTGTGCTTGAATTCTCTTCTCTGGCAACTGTTTCTGGTAAGGCAAAAATAAATCAATGAAAAGTTAGGGTCAAACAAAACAAAAGAAAACACATAATCCATAGTAAGTGCTTCAGCATCTCTGAAAAATAGGAATGATTCCACGGTTTTAATTCCTAGCAAGCTGCTACATATGCAGTGGCCCTGTGCTATGTTGACAGTGCAATGGAGAATGTCCCTTCCTGCTCTAAGTCTCTCAAACCCTTTTGACCTTTCTACCTGGGAGAGTGGAAAGCACATGCTAGAAGAGGTTCAATAAGGCCAAGTGGCAGGTTCTGAATTTTGGTCACAACAACCCCAAGCAACTCTACAGGCTTGGGCAAGAGGGCCTGGAAAGTTGCCAGCAGAAAAGGACCCAGGGATGCTGGTGGACAGCCAGTATAACATGAGACAGCAGTGTTCTCATGTGGCCAAGAAGACCAACAGCATCCTGGCTTGTATTAGGGACAGCGTGGCCAGCAGGAGTAGGGAAGTGATCATGCCTCTGCACTCAGCACTGTTGAAGCCTCACCTCAGGTACTGTGTTCAGTTCTGGGCCCCTTGCTACAAGAAGGACATTGAAGTGTTGGAGCATGTCCAGAAGAGAGCTACCAAGCTGGTGACGGGTCTAGAGAACAAGTCATATGAGGAGAGGCTGAGGGAACTGGTCATGTTTAGTTTGGAGAAGAGAGGAGGCTGAGGGGAGACCTCGTTGCCCTCTACAGCTACCTGAAAGGAGCTTGTAGAGAAGTGAGCAATGGTCTCTTCTCCCAAGTGAATGACAGGACCAGAGAGAATAGAAAGTTGCAGCAGGGGAGGTTTAGATTAGATTTGAGGAAGAATTACTTTACTGAAAGAGTGGTCAGGCACTGGAACAGCCTGCCCAGGGAGGTGGTGGAGTCACCATCCCTGGAAGTATTTCAGAAATGCCTCTAAGCCCACTAAATTCTGCCTTGCATCACTGGTATGCAAGGAAAAGGCTGTTACTCAGTTGATTTCTACCCTACACTGGCGTAGTATCTTCCAGTTGCAAGAAAATTATATTACTTTAGTAATTTTTTTATAAAAAAAAAAAAAAACACTACTGTCAGCATGCAGCAGTTGGGATAGAGCCCAAGTCTGGATTGTAAAATTGTTGGCAGATGCTTGAAGTTCAGGCCCTGGAAACAACACCATTAAAACTCATCTACTCATCAGCAAAATACAATAGCAGAATGTAATTAAAAGTCTTAATCCATATTGCTTTGTACAGCTTTAATGGCATTGCACAAATTGCATAAAATTAGGGAATGGAACTTGGGCCATGGAAATAAGAAGGTCAACCACTTTGATGTTGGACCATCTTTCATCTTTAGGTGTTGTATAACGTCAAAATCATATAACAAAAGACAGATGCTTAGGAGCTGATCATAGAATCATAGAATCGTTCAGGTTGGAAAAGACCCTTAGGATCATCGAGTCCAACCATCAGCCCTACTCTACAAATTCCTCCCCTACACCATATCTCCCAACACCACATCTAGACGACTCTTAAACACATTCAGGGATGTGGACTCAACCACCTCCCTGGGCAGCCTATTCCAGTGTCTGACCACCCTTTCTGTGAAAAATTCTTTCTTAATGTTCAGCCTAAACCTACCCTGTTGCAGCTTAAAACCATTCCCTCATTCTATCACTAATTGATCTTTGGTATCATCACTACTAAAGGGTAACAGGATTGAGACAGGAGGAGTAAGTTAAAGAAATGCTGTCTCCTTTATAAAACTAGCATAGAAATAGTGTAAAACCTCAAATAGGATTTCTCAGTTTACCCTTGGTCAACCCAAATAATTTATAATAGCAAGAATTTAAAGAAAAACCAACCAACCAAACAAACAAAAACCAGATCATAATAGTACCCGTGTTACACAAGTGTAACTGACAACACAAGTCGGAAGGAGAAAGCAAATTAGACCCACTGGGTGTTATATTATTTTCCATACTTGAATGCTAATGGCTTTCACATTTAGTACGTCCACAAGGCAGGCACATAAAATACCCTGATAGGTAGTTTGCCCTACACAGCCAGTTATATTCCAAATAAAATGGGCTGTAGATTTTTTCAGTGAAATTTGGGCCACATTATTTTATTGATTTTTCAGCACACAGTCTAGTGAAATCAATGGGAACTTTGAACTCTGCTTAGTAATCAATGGTACTATCTGGCCATTAGCTGGTATGAGAAGAGAGATCCAAACATCTAATAGACATAGCTAATAGCACACACATCTCATTATAGCTGTGCAGATCAAACCAGGAAAGTGATGGCAACTTTACTTCCACATGGAAATGCTACTAATAGAAAACATAATAGCAGTGGAAAAAATCTTGCTCCCGCATCATCTCATAAAGAAACCAAATCATTAGAAAGCAAGTCGCCAGTGTTTTCTGTAAAGAATAAACATCATTAAACAGTTACACCAAAATCCGCAGCATTTGAGATTAGTAGTTGCTGTGAAAATCTTACCTTTTTCTGTCAGCAACAGGAATCTATTGGTGGACCTTGAACCCATTAAGCCCCAATTCTTAGCAACTTAATTTTGTGCACTTTTTACTTCAAGCTAGTACTAGGAAATAGAGCTGAGTTCAGTAACCTTAAGAACAGAGTTGATTCATCAGATGGACTTTGAAGTCACACCTTGCAGAGACAAATGTATGTGTTTTCAGTACTTGTGATATTTTTAGCCATGCTGCTTCCCTTGATCTATGCTGAGTTTTGAATTGTTCAGACATTGTTTGATCAAGCTAGAAAGAGAAAAAAAAAAAAGAGTCTATAGTGCACTGCAGTGACTTCAAGTAGAAACAGATTAATTCAACTCGCATGGAAGACAGAGACTTACTGCACAACATTTCAGATTTAATGCTGCATAGGGCAAGACTGTATGAGGAACAGTCTAAAGCATTTAGACACCTGCTGGAACCAAAGCAAGATGTATAAAGCTATATAAAATATATAAATACACCTGCTTTTTTGACAAAATTTTACTTAATTAATGCTTTCAGGTTTTGTTGCTTTGTTAATTTTATTTACTACAGTGCTAACACCTTTGGGTGTTCATAGTCTCACCAGAACATTAAAAGGATGGGTCTAGCTCAGTGGAGCCACATGATGAGCTGATTCCAGTACTATACAGGGTGGGAGAGTTTTAAACCTAGCCTTTGTCTATCTCCAATCATTTAGTACATTTAAGCAAAGTAAATATTCTGTTGCTATCTACGTTTCTGCCCTTGGTCATGCACTGATCCATTAAGTACTGACAGCCCCAAGAGCTATTTTGAAACCTCTAGTAGAATTCACAAATGCAATCTATCGCAGTCACCAGGCAAGAAGAAACATCAGTGACTCACATTTCATCTTGTACAAGAGACAACAAAATGATAACAACATGCCATTTGTACACAGAAGAGTAGCAGATTCAGCAAACAAGGCCTACCATGAAGCACAGGAACAAATTTGGTTTATTTGATTTCTACCTTCTTGAACTGTGTCACAAGCACTTGTCCTGATGTGTGCTACTGTGAATCTTGCTTTTTACACATAATTATGTACTCACTGAAAGACAGACTTCATTCTGGGCCTCCTAGGTAACTGCCCAACCAGTCTCAGTGTCTGTTCCAATGAATAATTATTTTCATAGCAATAATAATTATACTATGCAAAGTGAAGGAGCTTTTCTGAGATGAACTGGATCTCCATTTGGTCAAAATTGAAAAACATAAAAAGGGTAAAATAAAAAGAAAAGTCTATAGATATGCCACACTTCTTTTTAAAGTTAAATTTTTGTGGCACATAGGTGCAGTCCTTCCGAGCCCACTGTTCAGCGCTAAACTGTGTGCTTAGAGGATGATCACCACATACCGAGGCCTGGCACATCTCAGAAGAACAATGTCTGGGAAAACAAGGCACACCTAATAGGCTATTCTGAGGGCTGTTCAACAAGAACACTCAGACCATCATCCTGGATGTGAAACCCAACAAAGGCGTTCAACCAAAGAAACTCCCTTACAAGAATTACTCGCAGAATTAAGAGGGTTATTCCCTGTAGGGGTACAAAACTCATGAGAAGCAGGGGAATGGCATTCGGAGGTTGCATGAAATTTATATTATAAAGTATTTTAAGGTGATTGTGGAAAATATGCAAGGCTTGCTATGGGATGTTTAGAGAAAAAATCAAAAGGAAGGAAAGGTAGAGGTCAGGGTGGATTGTGGGGAACAAGCATGAGAAAAGAGAGCAGAAATGGGATAAAGAGGCTGGCTGAGAGCAAATAGGTTGATGGTCTGTAAGCTTGTATGGCCTAGACCTGTGCCTGGTAACAACATAGGATTATTAAACCCTATTCCTCTCTTCAGTGTGATCTCACATAAAGTTCTGTATGTGCGTGCTTGTCAGCAACTGAAGAAAGGACTGCAGGTCACAGGAGCCAGTAGGTCTGGATACCAGCAACCATATTAACCTGAGTGTATCTGTTCCTAAGGAACTGTGAGACTGCATGTGAGTGAAATTTGCTGGCAAACTTTGATCCAGAGTAGCTGGTGAGCAGGGTAAGAGGTCTGGGTGGCAGCTACCAGGGAGCTGGGGGCTCTAGATACTGGGCTGACGAGGAACCCTGAGAGATGACAGCGTGGGAGACCAGAGGTCTGGACCAGCTGCTGGATAGACTTGGTTTTATGTGTGTATATTGAAAAGAAGTTTGTATTCCAGCAGCTGAAGTAGTTTTCAGTCATTTGGGGCCAGGAATCTGAGGCCAGCTACTGGGTAGACTGTCTAAGGCCAGTTACGAAGGGTTCCTTGTTGTCTTCATATATGTATAGACTTCCACCCTGACCAGCAGAAAAGGTGCTGGTAAGGCACTGTGTGCAGTGCATGAGTGTGTCCCTTGGGAAAATAACCTCGGCCTCTACTGGTTGGATCAAGACCCGTAGAGCCAGAGCATCCTCCTGTCCATCAGGGTACCAGATTCACATGTCTATGACAATCTGTTTTCTTGTTTGCTCTTTATCTCGCCTTGAAAGCCTGAACAGTTTCCTCTAACCCCTCCTCCTTTTTCCAGGGCCCAGCTCTATAAAGCCTTACATTCCGTTTAATCTCTTCTCTTCTGCTTTACAAAGCAGCTATGTCTCTGTGAGTGAGGATCAAAAAGATCCTCTTCAAGGATACACCACAGGCTAGTGAGATGTTATAACATTGGAATACCCTTTATTGGGATCATCATATTCCTGGCTGAGTCCCTTTTGGAAGTGATGCAACTGAAAATAAGCTGTTGTAAAGCCACAAAAGCAGGTACCATATCCTTTAAAACAATATACATTTCCCGGCTTGTCACAGTGAGCACAAAATATGATGCAAATGTTGACTACTATTCATAAATCTGTAAAGTACATCTGATTTATTTCCACCTATAATGAAAAATAATCACAGCGTAACTGTAAATGAGGTAAGAAAAACAGAGACAGTATCTTAGCTGGTGAAATTTAGTAAAATTCCCTATATAAAAATGTGGTAATTTACAGCATCTAAAGTTTGACCCACCAGCCAAATTTGGACTTACAATTGCATTTGTCACAACGTACTCAAGTTCTGCCAGTTGTACAGCATCACTCACCAGACTTTTTATCATTTGTTTGAAAAAGTGAAGGGCTGAAAGCAACACTGTGTTCATGCAGTTTGGTATTCTGCACAGCAACAGGAAGCACTACGATTTTTCCCCAAAAATTGTTTTACTGAGCTTGAACTTAAGCACATACTTTAAAGATTTAGTCTTTATTTTGAAAAAGAAAAAAATTGAGCAATAAAGAATTTATGAAATGATGGTGAATTTATGAAACAAGCTGACAATCTTTTCCAAAGTTTAACTTTCATCTCCATTAAAAATGTATAACTTTTACAATTCATATAATAACTATATTTATCATGTAGCCTTTCCCCCAAATGAATAAATATCACTTGACATGGTTGAATAAATGGCATGTATGTTCTGCTCTTTAACTGTATTGTGCATGTTAGTGACCAGCTAATGAATCTGTCTGAGAGCTGTGTCTGTTTAGGAAAAAATCTCATCATTTCTCCGCATAAAGGACCAATGTAGGAGTTTCATTAATGTCTTTTTAACTGCTTTCTAATTAGCAATTATGGCACTTTCCTATGATTTTTCAAAAGCTAATACACAAATGTAACAAAATGTTTTTTTAAAAAAGAATAACAGTGCTTTAGAAAGAAAATCCCCTTGTGCTATAAATAAGATCCTGAGAAATAATTGCCAGCTGGCTTTTTTAATGCTTATTTTGTACAGGAGAGATGCTGACAGCTACATTCACTCCAAGGAGACCCAATCAGTATAGAACTCCATTGGGTCTTTTTCTCTTAGACTCCTTTTCATGCTGGTCCTTTTTCTTATATCCTTTTGAGTCTGTCAGACTACCACAGACAATTATTAATGTATATCATGTGCTTTGTTCACTGAGGAGGCTTAAAATGCCTGTTACAGAATTGCAAAACCAATCTGCTCTACATGAAGGGCGAGGGAATATAACTCTAACAGTGACTTAGTAAGCCTTTCTTTGAATTAGTGTGCTCATGAGAGCTGAAAATTAACGCAAACACATGTGCAGAGCCTCCTTTGAACATGTGAGCAAACTTGGCAACTGTTAATTGTGGCCTCTGAAACACAGGGTAGATGCCCTTTACATAATTGGACTCAAGAGAGAAATTGATAAATGTAGCTTGAGGGTTTTCCTCTGGGAATAAAGAAAACATCCACCCTGAGAGGTTCATTCTTAGCAAAAAAAATCAAATATATATATATATTTAGGCTGGATCCAAGCCCAACCTAAATCTTTTCTAATTCAGTTTCATGAAACATTAGCAAACTTTGGTAATAAATAATCTGAAGAAAAAAATAGCCACACTGCTGAATTTCAGGGATATTTGACCTTATTTCAGTTAGAGTTTTGAACAATCTGGTCCTTTGTTTTCTCTCTAACTAACAACCACTCATAGTTTCTTAGTAAACAAATTATTAATCATTTTCTAATAAGAAAAAAAATATCATCTACTGCTAAGCCAGAGTCACCATGAGAATACAGTTCTAGGAAAGTATTTGTCCACAAGCCACACATGAAGAAGAACTTAGGTACATAAATAAAACTTACATCACTTTAACCATCTAAATCCAAAATTCCCACCTAGAAAAACAAAATAGCTAGTACTCACTGCCTTCCCTATATACAAGGACACTAAATTGTTTTAATTTGACTCAATGATTTCATTAAGATCTTCATGTTTATCTTCAGCACATAACCAGGGCTGTGTTGTGAATAGTGAGGCAAGCAAGTCCCATCCAAACCCACCTAGCTAAAACGTAGGTGAAATAACCTTTCAGTTGTCTTTAAGGTCAGACCTAGTAAGTATGTTTGGATGACCACCATGCACACTAAACAGGGCATCTTTACTGTTAAAGCAATAGCAGCAGGCTGAGGCTATGCAATGAGCCATAGCATTTAATTGCTAAACACCCACATTGTTAAGGAGCAGTCTAGTCAATGACATAACCCTTGGAGTGTTCCTAATAAATAGTGTGGATGAAATCACCGTGGTCCGGGATGGAAAGAGGATTTTGCCATAGGGACACAGGTCATGTTGTGTTATATCCCAACAAGTTGACATGACAGTGTTTGCCTGTTTGGTTTATTACAATAGTCACAACTGAAATATTAAAGGAAACACAGGTTATAGCAGCCAAAGCCACCTTCAATCAGAGCAAGATGAATTGGTGGTGCTAACACTCTGTATTAGGTATTAGACATTAGTGCATCTTATTCCTACCTATCCTCAGCTTAAGAGATTCAAATTCATGTAATTTACATCCCCTAAAAAGTCTCAACAGCGTATCACCTTCCACCCCCTCCCGCTGAAATTTGACCTTTGACTAACACAGAAAATAAGATTCATAGGAACAGAATGGAAAGACGAAGAGGAAAAAGGACAAAAATCCAGTGTGTACAGATGACCTCTAGGCCAGCAGGAGAGCCCTGAACTCTGGTAACTGTTCCCATCACTGTTTATACATTTTATATTAAGCATTCATTGGGAAAAAGTAAAAATAATTCTGAGAGCAGGAATCTGGAAATCAGGCTTCCCATCACCGCCTGGATGAATATCTTAGCAACTAGGCTGGTTTATTTTTAAAATGAGTCCAATCCTTAACTTAGCTGGAGCAGAATACTTTGTGTACAATATACTCCTGTACAATGTTCTCCTGGTTAAACGACAGAAATCAGTCTTTAGTCATTGATCAAATTACTCATTTCATACCATGAGGTATTTATTTTGTCAATTCACTCCTTGCATTCTTTTTTATTCTCAAGCAAGTGATGAAATTCAAGGCTCCTTGGGTAGTCCTAGACATTCCTTAGAAAATCACAGGTGTTATAAGTAGAGCCATCAAGCTGTTTTAGTGATGGGGACTGTTATAACAAGTCATGAAGTGAAAGACAAAAGGCTGCTAGGCTGTTCAGTTAAGGAAAAAGGAGAAAAATACTTTTAGGGGAAAAAAATAAAAAAGATTAAAAACATTGGCAATGTCATGCTGAAGAAAAACCTGCCAGTTCATTGTGTGTCCATTAAGATGATGGCATCAGCTACATGTAGTTTTGTGTATGCTTTTCATTGTATCTCAATATGCTTCTCAATGAGTCCTTCCATTCAAGCTAAAATGAAAAAAATTTACAGGCAATCTCATTCTACCTGCCAAATGACAGATTATTGCAAAGATGTTCTGATAGAGTGGCCTCCTTCACCTACTCCTTCCCTCCAGTCCACTTTAAGAAATTAGTTTCCTCCTTCTCCTTCCCACAGAGCTCTTCTTTTAATATCTTTCCTTTTATTTTCTGTAATGTTCCTCCTTTGTTCATCTATGGTGGTTCTGAATGCTAATGAGTTCACTTCCGATTTAGCATTTTGTGAGGTCAGTTTATGAGGAGATTAGAACAGATATTGTACTTTGAATCCTGGATTAATTAAAGAAGTCTTGAACAAGGATTCAAGGTCAGTTATTGGGGTAGAGAAAAAGAAAAGATGTGTTCAAAAAACTTTAAAACAAAAAATGATGTTAGGACATAGCCATTAACCAAAATGCTGCAGACAATTCAGAGACCCTAAAAGTTAGGAAGAATAATTTCAGTGCCTCAGTTTGCAAGGTGCACATAGATTGGGTGAGAAGTACCTATGAGCAGATACTTGCAGAGATGCAAGCCTAAATGCAAGCTTAGTCAGAATCAGAACCAATTATCTGTATTTAATGAAATAAATGCACAGTAGAGTTTTTCAACTGCTGGTCATATCCATTAGTCAAACAACTTCTTGTTTTCAGTTTGGATTTTAATTCTGGTCTACTCTGCTTTACAAAGAGTCTACTAACTTTGAATTTTTGTCTCAGACTAACTCAGTCTCAGCACTGAACAGTACTGAACATACAGTACTGTATCTCTAACCATGTAGCATGAAAAAATAAACTAAAACAATTTTGAGAACTCCTTTCAGAGAATGTACATGTTTTATATGTGTTGAAAATAATAAATGAAACTCTAGCTACTTACCCCAGAAAAACAAACCATTCTTTCTGACCCAAAAGAGGCTTATTGTCCTGTATCCATGGTCGTATCACCATGATTTGATAACGTTACTTTTTCATCATTGCAAATTAATAGTAGTATGAGAGTACAACACGCAAGCAGGCATTACGTCAGTATGATAATGTCTAAAGAAGTCTGTTCTTTTAAAATAGAAATAGTATTACCAGAGAAATCGTGTTACCATAAAAGCTGTGTGTGTAATTAACAAGCACAATGATCAGAACATGAGTTTCAGAAATGGTGCCAATCAGTAAATCCAACCATATAATCAATATACTTTTTTTTTTTTTTAAATACTGTTCCTTTATGCTTTATCTCTAAATTCTAATAAAGTGATAACAAATCTTTTGTAAATGTAAATACTTTTCATCTGAAGTTTATACCAGGATACACTGGGTCTCTTCTGTCTTTCTGTGTGAAAATATTTGTCTGTACAGAACAACAGCTTACACTTGAATTGGTTGGAAATACCTTGGCATTACTGCAAGTAATATCAGTTTTACAATGGCAATAGAGTGATTTTAAGACTCTCCTTTAAAAACCTTTTCAGTTTCAGGCTTTTTTTTAAAAAAAAAACACATTATATTTTATCAATGCCTCATAGCATGTGGTATTATATCACCAAAGGAAAAAAAAAAAAAGAGAATAGAAAAGAATGTTAAGATGGGAAACACAATATGTGCAATGCAGGCAATACAGCTCTCAGGTTGTGCTGCAGTGTGCATGTATTCAAGATGATGTTTTAAAAAATCTCCATAGCTAAACAAGACAGTGTTCAAGTTACAGAGTTGCCTCTTTTGGTGTTATTCACATCTATTTTGTGTGGTTATGCTAGATGTGAAATGTGTAGGAAATTTTAGGCATGTAGTGAAGTTGTATGAGCCTACCTTCTTCTGCAGCCAGTGGAGAAAGATTTACATACAGGTTACCGTTAGATCAACTCACTCTCTCCCTGAGACCTCTCAAAAATGAGGAAAGTCATGTTTCTATTTTGTATATATAGACATTGATCTCTTCAGAGGAAGAGATATGCTGGTTGATATTGGTATTTATGTTGAATAGTTCTCCTTTGGACTTACTACTGTGACAAATTTAGGATTCCCTAATCTTTTTTATGTGTCTGGAAATGAATGAAGAGAACATAAAGAATCTTCCTAAACCATATTTGATAGCGTGGAGTCCATGGAGAATTGGAGTAGCTACACATGCTGCTGCTTTTCTTCCCTTCAAAGGGGAAATAGAGTTGGCAATCCGTGCCAGGAAGAGGGATATAACTCCCCCAAACCAAAAATTTGTGTTGAGTCATGAGACAATAAATGCAGTAATCAAGCAGAGGTCTTACTGAGCACAGAATCACAGAATGATCACAAAATGTTATGGGGTGGGACGAGACCTCTGGAGATCATCTAATCCAACCCCCCAGCTAGAGCAGGTCCACCTAGAGCAGGTTGCACAGGAATGCGTCCAGGCGGGTGCAGTTGTTTCATAATCTGTATCTGTCCATGCAACACTCTTGACTACAATCAAGGAAACCAAAGAACCAAAGACAAGACACATAAAGCACCATTACACAGTGAAGAGAGGAGAAGCGGTAGGAATTTGTGATTACTGCATGCAGTAGCCAGCGGCTTCACAGCACCCTTATTTCTGAGTCACAACAACAATCACTTCAAATATGTTCCTATCAAAATGAAATTGCTCACACTGCTGGGGATTGCTGTAGTCATTCGCTTGATTTTATTGATTCTTATTGTCATTGCAAATTTGCAGCAATCTTTGCTACATTCTCTCGGACTACAAGATCCAAGACCAGTCTTGGGAAACAGATAAATAGACATCTCACTTCGCTGCAAATTTCATTTGACTAAGAGAAATCAGAACTTGAGTTCAGTCTGACCTGAAATTTGGTAGGGATGCAGAAGAATATTGCTTTGAAAAGGGCAGGAATTAAGATATTATTTGCAGAAATTCAGGTTCAATTCCTTTGTTAGAAAGAGGAGATTGAAATTCACAGCTTCTGTGTAATTGTGCAAGTGTTCAGTGCAATTGTGCAAGAGTTCAGAGCAGAACAGGCAGCTCCAGCTATAGCAATATCAATTGGCAAAGGGAATGGAACTCCAGCTTTTTCTCATGTTTATAGTCAAAGACAAAGTCATGGGGTCATTCTCTCTTGATCTTTGTGAGTGAATATTTTTGCATTTTACATTTAGAAGTTCAGAGAGACCTGTTTTGCTCCGTTGCACAGCTTGACGAAGGGACGATAGGGAACCTGTCTCAGAATTTCATGATTGTCTGTGTACTTTGCTCAAACCAAGGTTTCCCAGTGCAGGAACAATGCTCTACCTACCAGGCAAGAGGTAGAGCTGTCATATCTTCTCTTTAATGAGTATTTAAAATACTGTGTTCAGCGCTTCCAGACAAACAAACTGTCATGCAACGTCATTATAATAATGTCATGAAAGTATTTAGATGCCAATGTATATATTCAGATGGTGCCTATCCTACGGGGAAAAAAGGCACTAACCCACAGTTGCTGCCACTTAAGCTCTAAGGACGTTTGCATTAATTGTTATCCTTTTTCTCACTGATATGCTAATCACTCAGTTTATAGTGCTGAGCATTGTGCTGAGCAGTGAAAGTAATACGGTCCTGCCTGGTGGTATGCATTTAGCTTCATCTATTAGATTAATAATGTCCCTCTTTATGAACAGCTATGATGAAGGAAAAATATTAAAAGTCTTTGTCTGTATCCTGGAATGTCATTCTTCTGATTACTATAGAGAGTTGAAGAAGGCCACTTACATGATAGGTAAATACAGTCAAGTGGCTGCTGGGATGTGCATCAAATATTTCTTCACAGCTACAGAATCTTCCGAAGCAAATTCCCTCGCCATTCAGCCAGAAACTGTTCATACACTGTGCTAGTTGGACACACAACAGGATAACAAGTTGTATCTCAGTTCAGTTCCCTGCATCACTGTTTTCCAATGCAGACCACACATCAGCTCTCCAGAAGAACAAGAGTCTTTTCTGGCATGTCTGCATGTCATGCTTTAGGGAGTTCCCGGCAACTCGGAGAACACAGCTCACAGCTGCTGCTTTTGTCTTTTTCATTTTCCATTTTTATTCATTTCCATGGCATTGCAAGACTCATGCATTTTCTTTCAATAACTGAACTACTGTAAATGTTATGAAGAGTTTAATAAAAGAGGATGCTAAGAAAGTATAAAGCGTTCCCTCAAAAACCACCAACCAAGCATCGTATATTACAGACTGCCAGTGTTACCATCTACATCACAGATCAAGTGGTCACAATGACAAAATTTGGACTCATTGGACCTTCCTGTATATGCTGCACTTTGACAGAATGACAGATCATCCTCTGACATTAAATAGAAAGAAATAAATCCAAGTCACCTCACTTAGAGTCATATCTTGAGCTTTATTTTCTGCCTCTGTATTCCTGTGTTTGTGTGTGAGTTTGTTCCAGCAAATTCACATCAACTGTAGTTCTAAAGAAAAAAGGGGAGAAATAAAAAATATTTTCACTGAACAGTGAGCTCCAAAATTTTGATTTATTTTTACGTAAACCATTTGTGGCAGAGATCAAAATGAGAATCTTTAGTTACTTCTCACTTTCTAGATGCAATACTGTAAGCAGATGCTGAGGGCACATCAATAGGTTATGGTAAACAGCATGGAAGTATCAAGGAATTTGGGCTCAGACTTTTGATTCCTGGATCACTTGCACTTCTGTTTACACTTTCTTTTATATTTCACTCTTTAAAACATTGATTTCCAAAGAGTTTGTTTCAGTACTGTTTACTGGAGTTCTTCTGGAGATCCAGTTATCCTGAGATGCATGTAAATTGTACTAAAATCAATGGGCCTCTCCACTATCTTTGAATTGGAATCTTTTACACTTAACTTGTGGACAGTGAAACATAATTGTTAACTAATAGCCCATAGCTATGTTTTGGGTTTATCAGATCTAAGCTTGTCATTAAGGAAGCTTGTTTCTCTTAGGAAACAGTCCCAGTAGAGGACCTTTAATTCTCTTTCCCTAAGCAGAGACTCTCAGTCGTCTCATTGCATTTCCTATCCTTTATGTATACCCAAGTTCATACTAAAGAAATTATTTATACAGCTACTGGACTGAGTTCATCGAACACTGATAATAAAAATATTCTCTAGGGAATCTAGAAGAGAGTTATCTAGTATTGATGCTAGGTTATGTTTTCCCTGACTGAAAAAGAAACTAAGACTTTGATCAGAACATCCCAAGAACGCCAGGATTTTTGGTGCAGAAGGCAATGCATTCGTCTTCTAATACTCTTACGTTTTACACAAGGCTACACCTATGTCATCTTTAAAATCATTGTCTGAAGTGATGAAGAATGCTGGAAATCACAGCTTAAAGGGTGAAGAAAGAGACATTCAATATTTTTAAGCATATGTATTAATCAAAAGTAAAGAAAAGTGCCAAGAATGTGTGTCTACTCAAGCAAGATGATGAGACAGGGAGTAAAGTGTCTGTTTTCTAAGTATCTGCTTCACCAAAGCTCATAAGAAATACTCCAAGTGCAAACGTACAGTTGACACGTGGAGAAAAGAAGGGAAGTGGGTATTTTTCTGCACTCTGAATAATCCCACTCATTCTTCTGACGCAGTGGGAGAGTGGGAGACACTCAGAAGCAGGGTGGACGTGTAAATGTGAGCTTGTATTAAAATAGTAGTTGTCATTAAATTTTCCTTATGCTTTATAATTAACACATTTTTTTTTTAAAAATAGTCAAACCACCCTGACAATGCTTTGAAGTATCTTATTATTCACAGTGATTTGTTTATGACGATTTATTTCCCATGTACTAATTTAGACTAGAGATGCACTGATGAGGCTGCTTTATTGCTTCATTTTCAGTACATCAGTGTTGAATGTGCAATCCCACAGCTGGGTGCAATTCTGAGCAGTTCAGTCACGTCAAGAGAGTTAAGCGCATGGAAAGTCATAACCAGTTCTCGGTCTAGTCTTTAATGTGCATTCTCATTAGCCAGAGAGGACTGTTCAGAAACAATTAATCAGTGGAATTTACCTTATATGCACTGCTTATGCTAATTTATAACAATGCATAGGTGATACTATTCAGACAACAGAGGAATGGCTCCAGGCCAAGGAATGCATGTAACATACTGTAGAGCAAGTGAAAACACAGCAAAGGGCTTCGTTAGGGGAGAAAAAATCAGTGAAGAAAGGTGTGATTTTAAGTTGATGATAAAATATAAAAATTATTTCTGAGAAAAATAAATTAAAAAGGTGGACCTGAAGTATTGACAAGAACTGAGAATCTTGCACAAAGCTGAGAGGGGAAAAAAAAATCCTTTGCTATTTTAAGAGCAAAAAGGTTGTTTCTAATGGTTTCTCTACAGAGTTCAATTACCTTTCCCTTAAGATTGTCAAGGCTTTAATTCTCCATCCTGTTTCTTGAAAAGTCAATGTGAAGCAGGGGAATTAAAAGCTGGTTGCTTATACTTGGCTTTGCTGACTGCCCTAAGCACTTCCCTTCACCCTTCTTGTCTACTTCCCGCCAGGCTTTTCTTGCTGAAGCTGTAAACTGTCCTGGTGAACAGTGAAATAACAGCATCCACACAGTGCCTAGCACATTCACCTTGGGGCGTGCAGGCACAACCCAGGAGGCATTATGTTAAAAACCATTGAAAGTCTTCACCAGGAAGCTCCTTTACATTCTCTTTTTTTTTTCTTTTTTGGGTTTTGGGTTTTTTTTTTGTTTTGTTATTCTTGAATTAAGCTGGCAGTAAGTAATTTATTTCATTTTAAGAGTAATTTATTTCATTTTTTCCATTTAAAGAGAACCATTAATTTTGCAATGTTTCACAAGCATGTATTACCAATAAATGAAACAGCATAGCTACATACTTTTAAGGGGGGTAGTTGAAAAAAGAAATGTGACTGTACTGGTTGTCCAGCTGCGGTAGGAAATGAAACCACATCTATCATCTGCACAAAAGAAGGCAAAACCTACCTACCACTGTATTCCCCTGAAAGCATGAGTCACAGACCTATTGAGAACAAAATATGACTGTCAGATGGTTAGCCCCTCAGGCTGTCTGGCAACCTGCTTGCTGCTCAGAAAGAGGTAACAGCTGCTTCATATAAGACTAATAAGGGTGATAGAAAAGCCCACATTGGCATGCACAGCCCCACACCTGAAGAAAATAGGCAAGGAAGGCTCTATTTGAGCCTCAGGAGACAAGTAAATCCTAGTATTGGGCTTGGAAACAAGCACTGAGTAGTCCTCATTTATGGAGAACTGCAGAAGATTTGGTTCCTCAGTTCATTTTTGTAAGGCTTGCCTTTTTTTTTTTTTTTTTTTAAATTTAAAGTCTTTTAAAAACATAATTTTTTAAGGATGATTTATACAGTCTACATTATATTTATGTTCTTACATCAGGGAATTAAAGATGAATTAAGGGAATTCAGTTGCTCACTTGAATAATCCCACTGTGTCCTGTAGGCTGTGGTTCTGGGACATTGCAGAGAAGAGAGGGTTGGAGAGCAGAAATCCTCCAAGATGCTGCAGAAACTTCAATGTTAAAAACTTTCAGTTACAGTAGGCGAAAAGTCAGAAGATAGACTAGAAGTTCACTGTTACTCTGGAGACTTCATGGTTTTCTCTTGAAGTCCTGAAAATGAAAGGGTGTGGTGTGGAATATTTCCCTTCAAAAAAGAGGGGAAAGGAGGGGGTCCTCTTTGGTAAACTTCAATTATTGGGTCACTCCAGGAAAATGCCTATGGAAGTATAGATGACTGGAGCAAATGCAGCCTGTGGCCGACATTGGGTTATTTTCAAAGAAAAGTGCAATTGTGGGAACACTAACAGGATTTCATAGATGCGCACTGATTTCACAGAATTCTTAGCTGTATTAAAGCATAACTGAAAATAAAACACCATAAACCCCCATATAGGTCTGAGGTGGGAAATAAATAAAAGCAAGCCTTGACTTTTTTTTAATAAATTTTTAAATTCAAAATTTTTTTCACTACAAGACTTTTCAAGAGGAAAAGGCTTGAAAACAAAATGTTTTATTCCCTGTCAAATGTAATGTTTTGTTTAAGCTACAGTGTTTGGTTTGGTTTTTGGTTTGTTTTTTTTTAAGCCCTCTTGAATCACCAAGAAGCTAAAATAAATCTTGGCTTGACCTCAAAAGGTGCTTTGTTTTTCTCATTTTTAGAACTTTCGGGAAGAAAAGAATCCTTTATTCACACAGCTGTAGCAAAGCAGAGGGGGAGAAGTGGGTAGCTGATGAGAGGAAACATGCTGAAGTCTTTCTCAAGAGATGCTGCAGCTGATGCACTTCAAGGTCTATTACGCTGTAGCTGTTTCTTTTGTCCTTCCTTATAAAACAAAGGACTATGTACCTTTCTCTTATGTTTTTTCTCCTCCTGCACTCAACCAAGCCATTTCTAGATATGGGGAAGTGATAACAGACCCTTTTTAAAACAAGCGCTACATGTCTGTGGCCACCCCTGACAGAAGTTTTCAGGTGTATTTAGATACAGCTTTAAGTAGATACTCATCCTTGTAGGAAGTTCTTAATTCAATAGGCTGAAATAAAATTACGAAAAAACAAATCATCATTAAAACAGTGGGATACTTATCACTACTTCAGAAATCCAGATATAAACAGTTACCCTCGCACAACAGTGTCTCTGCATAGGTGCTAGTAGGACTCCCAGAGAAGCTTCCTTGATTTGAGGAAAACTATTTTCAAATAGACATCAGGTCCAAAATACATGACTCAATCCAGACTCAAAGATTTCACCTGTCATTTTCCTGTCCATGACTTTACTTGCTGCTATTATTGGTGTCAGGTGTCTCAGTAGAACTGAAATCAGTTTAAAGTGTGGTTTCATACCTGGGATGAGACATCTAGAAATAGAAGGTTTAACATGCAAGTAGACAGGCTTTTCCCCTGGCCTCTGGTGAGCTGAAATACTCCCTCCAGCTTCCAGCTTTTGAGGCAGACAAGGTATTGTAATTTTTTTTCCATCCTTTTTCTGCCTTGCCTACTTGGGTTTGGAAGTTGCTTGCAGCAGCCACTATTACAGAAAGACTCATGCCATCTGCTCCAGAGTGTTCTTCAACTGCCTCTAAAAAAAGGTAACAGCAAATGCCTTGTTTAGGCCCAAACCAGGGCTTAAGCTCCTTGTAAATGTGTACATCTGAGCATTTAAATAAAAGCAAGCCTCTAAATCCTTGACAGTTCGCCCACAGCTGACAGAATATGTAGAAATGGTTAAAATTATTTTCTAGATTCAGGTTATAAAAAGATATTAAATGAAACTGTGTCAAAATCTCATGGAAATAGGGGAGTGTCTTAAATGTCAAAAAGTATTTAAATGCTAATGAATGTCTGATTCACATATAAATGAACGAGATAATTTAGGAAATAAAAATGACCTCCCTCCTCCATGCCCTATTGATTATGTGCCTGTAACACCTGAGTGAATAAGACACCACCCACTTCTTCGATCAAGCTTTTTGCTCATTATGGATATTCTGAGATACTGTTCAACTGTCAATATGTGTGTTTCAAATATGCAAGAGCTGTGATGGCTGAAGGGCAAGCTTGTTATCTATTCAGGTAATGAACACAGCTGTAACTACAGTTGCTGTACTAGATCCTGGAAGAAATTCAGCATTATTATCCAAGTGATATGACACACACTTCATTTATAAAAAGCTTTCAACACCTCTCTAAATTCATTAATGAAGAAGAGAAAAAAAATTGTCTGACAAATGATAGCAAAAGCACAAAAGTAAAAATATACCATCCTTGATTTTAAATATCTGTAAAATATTATTATCACTAATACTTGGTTTAGGAACTTTCATGTGTTATTAGTATCCTGGTTATCCTACTTGAGTACAGGGTCTTCCCTTCCCAACCTGCTGTCTGGGAAAACAGGGAGACTGGGGAACTCTCCCGTAGATTTTATGGAAGAAAGTTGTCGTGGAGTTTTATGGAAGAAAAGAGACATCCAGAAGTTTGTTCCAAAAGCCATTATAGCGTGGGCATGTCTTTCCAGTCCAGGCTTACTCACTTCTCAGGCGATATCATACGTGAGTTACTTTGGAGGGACAAAGCACAACCCCATAGAGCCCTCCAGCTCTCCAGCAGTTTGCTTGTATTGATCAAGGCAGAAGACCTGAACTCCCGTTCTGCCCTGGAACAGCACCATCTTGCAGGTTTGTGTTTCTGTGTGATAAAACATGCAGCACATACAGCATTTTTCTCAGATACTGTTGAGAAATGCTCTTTGGCAAGAGCTGGATGGGGACTACCATCAACGTTCTCTGTAACACAGGCATTGATGGTTCCCCCTTCTCCTTCAGAGATACACGATGGCTGGGCTCTTCAGTAGTTCTTTGATCTCACACAAAAACCTGTTTCCCACCGTTGCAAGTAAAGAAGCTAAAAATTATAAAATCAGAAAGGATAAATGTGCTGATTCTTAGCACTGAAACTTTCACTTAAACTTACATAGGTGTAGTTGTAATTTACTCAGAAGTTAATTGAATCATGCTTACAGTTAGTTATAATGATAATGTAAATGCACAAACTCCAGGCCATGCCTGAAAGTGTGGGTGTCCATATTATCCTGAGAAATAAAACCACTAAAGATGACTTTTGTATTTGAAGATTAAAAAGAAATTAAATCCCTTATTCCCCTAAAAAAAACCCTGATCTTCGCTATTGCCACCTCTGATCCATATAAAATTCATGCTATAGGTAGATCTCAATAAAACAAAATTTCAATGACCATATAGATCTCCAAAATTACAGACTAAGATAGAACAAATACAGTTAGAAACCTGCACTGAACTTATAAACTTCTTCTGCTCTGATATTTAAATTTCTGACTTTTTACACATTTTATTTTAAACGTGTGCAAAATTAAACCATTTGAAATAGTCTTCAACTTCCAAGACTAATTTTATACTTTGAAATCAAATGGAAGCTGAAGGATTAATATTCTGTTGTTGGGATTTGAAATGTTTCATTTACAGTCTGTTTTGTGAAGAAAATATTTTTATTTCATTTGGGTGAAATTAAAAATTTTCCCAATGTTTTTCAGCTCAGCTTGTGGTTCAAAACTAAATTATCTAAATCTCTTTGTGATTAAATATGGGATTTGAATGACAGACTCTTTCTTCTCTAAACTTCCTCTGTAGACAAAACAGAGGCAGGTGTTTCAGTTGGTCAATTAATCCTTGCAGCTTTGATTCCTCTCTGTTCTGAGGGTACAGTTTTCACCATCAAGATATTAATATATGTATATTCTGAGGCAGCCCTCAGTCTGGTATACAAAAGACAGCTTGTTTAATGCTAACACAGTGAAGGAAAGACTCATCAAGGATACTGCAGTTCTGATGAGTACTGCAGAGCAATTCTAAATTCCCAGGTAACTTCATAAGGAGCCAAACTTATAAATAAAAATCAAATTCTTCAGAAACATGTGATCAGCCAAAACAACATGTCCTCACGCTTTCCATGGGAAAGTCAGGAAAGATGTGGTTGTCTACAGCTTTCATCTCTGATGTGCTGTTCTGCTAAAGGACAGGACTGATGTGATTATGAAAACAAACATCAGCTGAAAGCTTTCTTGTGTCCCACCAAAGTGAATTAATGAACTAAGAGCATCCTTTTCTCTAGAGCCAAAATCTTCATTTTTGGCACTCCATCCTGCAAAATGGAGTGAAAGCAGAATACAAAGTAAACAGGAAGATCATCAGTTATGAATTTCCATTCCACAAAACCCCACTTTGACCGTTGTATCAGACAGCTGCCTTACAATTCCTAAAATATTAGCATAATGTAGTATATCATATACAAGAATCATAGTGACAGGTATCAGTGAGGAATGAAGTTACTTTTCAGCATTAAATATATATAGATCTGCTAAGATGTTTTCTTCCTGTCATAGGTTGTGCAATTCAGGGGATGCAAACATCCTCCAAAACTATACAACAGTTCCATTTAGTAGTCAGAACTATGAAAGCAAAGTTTTACAAAGGGAGAAAATTTGACAGATTTTTGTTTTTCACACTCCTTATTTCTTCTATAGTCTACGTTAAACAAAGACTTTTTTTCCCTTCTTTTGCAAAAGTAACCTGTATTTTTGAATGGTATAAAATACAAAGAAACAGTCTTTTTATTTCTGAAAGCCAACATCTGAATCTCAGCAATAATTAATAGATGTAAGTGCATATACCACAAAAGATCATTATCATCAAATTTAAAGTGAGTGAACATATGGTGGCAAGATAAATCAACACAGAAGTAGTATAAATAACAACACCAAGTCATTAGGTAAATAAGGAAGAAAAGAAGATAACATTGCATAAAATAACTGGTGACAGGATAGCATTTGTGAAGAGAGTTTATGTTTAATGATGTTTGTCTTCTCTATGGGGCAACTGAGGGTAACATATGATGCCAGTGATCTGGATATAATCTGGCTGCATTTTTTTAATTAAGTAAAATGGCCTTCAGAGCAATGGTGAGGAGATGACAAAAGTTAAATGCTGCTCTTCGGATTCAGACTAGAGTTCTGGCTCTGTTTACAGAGTTTGGGACTATCGAAGGCACGTAGAAGGTTAATGTGTTGTCCTCTCCATCTCTCTCCCATCCCCCTTCCCCTCTCTGTATCCAAGCAAATGGCCCACAGGACTGCAGAGAAAGAGGCAGCTCGTTAAATCATCGCTGTACTCACTCAGGGCATCTAAGACCATAAAGTCATAATAGCAGGCTGCAGATTGATATTATAATTGACAGAGCTGCCCTAACACAAGTGCATTGCTTCAGGATTCTGGAAGCATTGAATCTGGGGGAATTCAGGAGCTGGGCAATGCATTGCTCAAGTATAGGATGACATTACAGTGAAAGGATCTTGAAGCATTAGAATACATCAAACACTTTGGATACTAACACTCTTGAATTTTAATTTGGCACACAGTCGACTATGGCTGCCAGCTCTGAGAGGGAGGAGGGAAAAGGATTGATATCAGTAGAAAGGGTGCTGCTGAGAATTGTTTCTTTGGAGATAGAAATAGCACGAAGCTGATGGAAGCAGCTCCAGGGGGAAATAACATTCCCTAGTGAAATCTAACAGATATAGTCTGTACAGTACTTTCACCATGTCACAGAGTGAATGGTGACAGTGCACAGAGGCTATTTCTATGCAGAAAATTACCGAGAAGCAGTAGGAGCAGGAGACATGTTACAAGATCAACATGACAAAGTGAGCAATTAGGCTTTTGTGAAACACAGGACAGAATTTTTCTGTACCCTGTCATCAGCTCTCAGGGCTAAGGGTGATACATATGACCCTACACAGGCTGATCACAACATGCCATGCTGGGTCAGGACCTACTGAGCTGCTTCCTTCGGTGTAGGTGATGGAGTTCATCCCAAATGTAGCTACTCTGAGGCATTAAACAACTAAAACATAGTATGCATTAAAATGGTATTATTAAGGTCACAAAGGTTACAGAGTCAAGCATTCAAAAGCTACCTCTGCAACCTTAATTCAGTCCCCATTGTGTTTTTTCTCCATCTTTCCATGACTCTCCCTCATACTTCTACACCATATACATACTTCATAGTAAATCATGACAACAGTGAGACGAGCTTGTAGACAACATTACAAATGGAGTATGCAAGATCTCATACAGGAACTACGTGTTCACCATTTAGTTGTCTTTATGATTTAATATGTGGTCCCAGGATATATTTACTGGACGATATGTGAACTGCTCAAACATAATGCTTGTTGTTGACTCAGACTAATGTAATGTTACTTTAAATGTCTTGATGAGGCACCCACATCAGGAATGCCTCTCTCTGGCAATGGAGAGATTAACTCTGTATGGAGACAGAAGTAGTGACTTGTCATATGCCTCGAAACCAGAAAGTCTCTTCTGTAAATACATAGGTAAACAGATAAATAAATTTAAAAATTGCCTAAAATAATCTGAAATACACTGAGAAGGTGAGTCTCTCTGCTAGCAAGACCCAAATAAAATTAGCACGGCTATCCTCCTTTCCCTGTCAAAATTTAGTTTTGCCATGACTAGCACCAACATAAAAGTTGCCATATATTTGCTGCTGTCAGGAAACTCCACTAAAAGCCAGTACAATAGATAAAAATTACCAACAGATTTTACTAACTGAGTATCTACTTAAACTACATTTTCTTCTAATTTGTACCATTATGATATCATCAGGCTGGAAGAGCAGATGTTAGAAATGCAGCCTTTAGGACCTTAACCTTTATTCAGAGGAGTTTTTGACTTCCCCTAGTGTAACTAAAGGCTCCAGGAATTAGGTACCTATTTTTTAGAATCATGAAAGCAGATAATTAACAATATTAACCTTGAGAAGTTCAACAAGGCCAAATGCAAGGTCCCATGCCTGACTAAGGGCAATCCTCAATATCAATACAGACAGAGGGATGAAAGGATGGAGAATATCCCTGTGGAGAAGGACTTTGGGATACTGGTGGATGAAAAACTCATCATGAGCCAGCAATGAGCATTTGCAGCCCAAAAAGCCAACCATATCCTGAGGTGCATCAAGTGTGGCCAGCAGGTCATGGAGACGATTCTGCCCCTCTAACTCCCCTCTGGTGAGACCCCATCTGGAGTACTGCATTCAGCTCTGGGGCACCCAATATAAGAAGGACATGGATCTGTAGGAGTGGTTCCAGAGGAGGACCACAAAAATGATCAGAGGGCTGGAGCACCTCTCATATGAAGACAGGCTGAGAGAGTTGAGGTTGTTCAGCCTAGAGAAGGGAAGGCTCCAGAAAGACATTATTGCAGCCTTTCAGTATATAACAGGGGCTTATAAGAAAGATGGAGAAAGAAGGGTTTGTAGTGACAAGACAAGGGCCAATGTTTTTAAACTCAAAGATGGTAGATTTAGATTGGATGTTAGCAGGAGATTCTGTAGTATGGTATGGTGCTGAGACACTGGCACAGGTTGCCCAGAGAAGTTGTGGATGCCCCATCCCTGGAGGTGTTCAAGGACAGACTGGATGGGGCTTTGAACAACCTGCTCTAGTGGGAGGTGTCCCTGCCCAGGGCAGGGGGGTTGGACTAAATGGTCTTTAAATGTTCCTACCAACCCAAACTATTCTATGATTCTATGATTATCAACAATAAATATGTTATTCAACACATATAAATTTTACCTCTGTAATTACAGCTCTGGTGTTCTTAATGAGTTTTTCCTTGCAGCTATCAACCTTTGTCTATTCTACCGTACTTATAAACATCTGTTATTTATTCTGGTTTTTATTATGATTTATTATTTATGGGCTAACACCCATCAGCTGTACATGGTGACCATGAGTGTGAATGTTGTACAATTACAAACAAATGCAAAACAGCCTGGCTTACAAAAAAAAAAAAAAATGTATCTAAATAGAAGAAATATTTGCACCACATTTTATTACTATAGTTTTTTTCACAGTGTCCCTCTGAAATAATATGGTAGGATATTTGCTATCACAGGATTGCTTTAACCTATGATTGCTAGGCATCACAATAAAATTTCATATGCAATAAAAAAAAAAAAAATCAAATACAGTAGATTTTTTTCCCATTGTAAAGTTAACATATAACAGCACATAAAATAAGCTCCGAAACTGATTAATATTGTATGGGATTTCCACAAAATAAAATGCTTCTTGCTTTTGCAAAAATACATATCCATAATTATTTCTTTCCAAATTTTACTCCATATTATTCTTTACTTTTCCCTTGGGTTAGTGACTCAAGCTGTCAAAAAAAATAAAAATCTAATGTAGAAGCAAATAAGAGAAACAATGTGGAAAAAAAAAAAAAAGAAGAAGATAAAGCAAAGTATTAGACACCCACTTGCCTTTGTGACACTGCAGCTATGTAAATGACAGATTATATTTCAGTCTTTCTGTGTCTGCTTTCTTCCTTTGCCCTTGAGTTCGGCAAGAAATGCACTTATCTTTCCTAACTTTCTCCAGCCACATGCTGGACAATGGGATGGGCAAGGCAGGAGCTGGTGCACAGTGCAGCTCTCAGAGACCTCTCTCATCTTCCCTGTCACAGGTGTCCCTGCCACCCCCAACCCCTCCAGCAGCTACAGGGAGGACAATGCACAGATGTCACACACTTTTTTTTTTTTTCTTTTTTGTTTATAAGTACCCTGCCCTGAAGAATTTCTATTATAAAAAAAGTTACATCCTGAACAATACACACCTCCTGTTGGGGTGAAAACCGGCACTAAGAGGCTTTTAACAGCACAATGGTCATTTAAAGTCCTTCTGTATTATTGGGGGGCGGGGGGGAGGGCTATTTTTTTTTTTTTTTT
>VXBJ01005238.1:62089-79515 GCA_013400055.1 Nycticryphes semicollaris
TCTTTTTTCCTGTTTTCTCTGCTTGTTTTTTCCTCCTTTGACTTCAGGATCTTCAGTTCATTGGGTTTATTCTTCCACCTACAGAAAGTTAGAGGTAGCATAATTCCTAGTTCTGCCATACCGTGAAAGATCATTTCAGGGAAAAGGCTGAGTGAAAAATGGATTTTGGAGATTCACTGGCTGACAGAGAAAAAATTAGATGGGATCAAACTGAAAAATGTCCAAGCTACTTAGTCAAATTAAGATGTTTTAATTGTTCCATTTAAATAAAAATATTTTAGTACTTTTGTAGTTACGTAAGTTGTGTGTTAAATCATTTGAATTTTATTTCAGCTGTTACAAAAATAGAGTATGGAGTGTAGTATTGAAATTAAATGTTGCACAAATTCTGAAATCTGCTCCTTTTTTTTTTTTTTTCAGTGAAATTACAAAACACTTAACAAATTCAATCCAGTTGTGAGAACTGGTTCAGTATTGCATTTGTGGTTTTCAGCATTTTGCATTTCAGATGTAAAAAGAAACCACTGTTTAGCTGCTTCTAACTTATCACTTTTTTTTATGTGGAACATTTTGAAGGATTGGGATTTCACGCTTACCTGGAACAAAATCAAATATGAAAACTCTTTCTGAAGGGAAATGTCGAAGTCCTCATTGCTTTCCTGAGAGGAGACCTTACTCTGACAGTGGCTGAGTTATTAACAGTTTATAACTCATGATGTGTTCAGAGTAAGCATGCAATTCCTCTCTGACCATCTAATCCCTCTGAAGCAAAGATAACTGGACATCCTTTTCTGGACGTGCATAAATTCACGTTGGTTTTAAAATGAGATAGAGATTGTATCTGATACTACCGAATTTAACATTCTGACTTCAGTCTGAAAGAATGTCAGTTTATAACTGAACCTTATCAACCTTTGCTTCCATAGCCCAGGAGCTGAGTTTGCATTTGAGTGTACTGAACAACTGTCTTGCCCAAAAATAGCACTAATGGTAATTTCTCCATTTGAAAGTCACATTGTGTAAATTTTTTGATAGAAGAAATCAGGACAGAAGTGCTAAACAATTAATGTTGGAGAGCACTTTATCCTGCCAAGAGCCAGTGAAAAACCAAAGAAGTAAGCACCCATATTTCCCTGGCTTTTTTCCGCTTCTGAAAAATATATCTGTTTGAGAACATGGTGGACAAAAGCTTTAACTGTCTGCTTCTAAGCAAGCAACAGAAAATAGTGAGACCAAATGAGAGTTTTGTTGCTCTGTGTTTGATCAAAGGGGGCAGAGGACTTCTGGGTTTTGTTGGTTACACATGGGCTGACAAACATAAATAGAAAGGTCTCAGAACATTTTTGGTGAGCAATTAAGTTGAATGGTTAATCACCGATACAATTAGTTAATAAGGATAACAGAGAAAAAGAAGCTAAAAAAATAATTATGTTTTAATCAGTCCAAGAAGTCATATGTATTCTGCCTGCCTGCTCTGGTCCTTCATTTGTAAATTTTAAGGCTGTTATACGACAATGACAGAGAATCCTCCAACAGAGTCGCTTCTTCCAGCATTGAGCAAGAAATGTTATTTCATCTGTTGTGGTGCAAAGCTTTGCTAAAAAAGAAGAAAAGGAAAAACAAAAGAAAAACGAAAAAAAAAAACATAAGAAAAAAGTAAATGATCTCAAGAAATATAATGATATTTCAAGAAATCTAATGATATTATACAGAAAAAGTGAAAGGCACATGAGGAAGCAGAGGAAAACGCAGAGGATGAACCAGCAGAGTGAAAAAGAGCATAAATGCAAAAACTGTTAAAAGAGAAATTATACTTAATTTCTGCTATATGGAGAGGCTTAGTAAAGCAATCTACTAGTGAAGAATGGTGTTATTCATGTTAAGGGTGATATATACTGACTGTGGAAATAAAGATGAAGTGAGAAACTGGTCTGGGAAAAGAGGCGATTGCTGGACTCTTTTTGGTCCATGAGCTGAAAACATACCTTCTCTTTTTGCCCTCCTAAACTCTCATTGCTCTGACGGTCTTGACTTTCCTCTTCACATCTATCTATGACTAATTTGGGGCCATTTGTCCTTCTGCCAGCACTACCATTAGCTAAAATGTGTCTTCTCTCTTGTCTGTCTACTCTTACATTTTTAGAGGGTAGTCATGCCCCCTTTTCTGCCTGCAGCCTGTAAGAGCAAAGCACATTTAATCCCAAGAATTCTTATTAGCCCTTGCTCCAGTTTGAATTTACTTGTTTAATGTGGTGGGCCAGAAGCATATTCTACAATCAGGTTGGGGTCTCACAGGCTGTATCTGCATGGGAGTGTAAGAAATAGGGTTCAAGCTCCCGGTTTTTCATACTCAGCTTGAATTCAAGCACTTTATAAAAATAAGACAGAAGAACAGAACCACATTACAAGATTATATTTGGTCGTTTTACATCAACATAACATTAGTGGTTTATAGTCATCCTGTAATCAGCTAATATGTCCAGCAAATATTTTTTCATATTAGCCTCTACAATCATGACTTTCTTTCTACTCTGCCATAATCATTCATCCTTTTCATCCTGTATGATGTTTGACCCTCCCCCATACTGGTAATTCCTTTGTGTCATGATTAAATTTTAATAGAACAATCTCATATCACGAGTCAAGATTACTAATGAAAATATCAGATGGAATATGTCTCTAATCTAATATTTAAGATAATTGTCTAACCAACATCTTACCTCAACGTTCACTTTTTCTCTTTTAAGCCTATTCTTTACCCATTTTAAAATTCTTGTACTAATCCCTGACTTCTCTATTTAGCTAGTAATTTTCCTTGTGGAATTGTATCAGATGCTTTGTGAAAGTCCAGGTAGATTAGATGCATTTCATTTCCCTTGTCCAGAAAATCAAAGGAAAATATCAGCTTAATCCCGCATGATCAAATAAGTCTTTGGTAAACCCATGTTGTACTTTATCACATTTTTTTTCTTTGTCTTTAATTACCTTCCAAATCTCTTCTGAAGCATTTTATAAAACTGAGGTCAGAAACATGAAAGGAAGTTGGTTTTTTGTTTGTTTTGAAGGCTGTGGCACAGCTATGACATAGCCATAGCTATGTCATATTTTTCCTTAACCTCATTGTATAATGCCTCTGCTTCTCTCCTTTATGAAAGTAGTGAAACTTCTGACTCTTATTTTAATTTGAGGGTTTTTTTCTGGCAATTTTTATTTTATTCTAAAATTTTTTGACTTCTGGAACACTTCATTTTTTGAGCACGTTTTTATAAATCTTAGCACCCTCGTTTCATATCACAGAATAGGGAAGAAATTAACTCTATTATCTCCAGTTGGCAGGAAGCTCCAAACCACATGATGACCCAGTCTTGATTATTTGCATCTTCATTCACTCAGATGGATACAAACAGGAGAGAACTTTAGTGCTTGGGAAGGTGGACCACTGGGCACTCAGTGTACAAAAGGCTGCTACTGTATTCCTAGATCTGTTCTCATCTCTACACTGTAATTTCCACAGAATATTTAGTATATTTAAAAGCTTTGTTCCTGATACTCAGGACATTCCATGCATGTAAAGAGCAGTTAATTATCTGGCATAAGGCTATGGGCAGCAACTTCATTTCTTAACCATAGCAATATGCTAACTAGAAGTATCGGGTAAAGATACAGCCTCCTATCTCTTCCCACAAATTTTTCAGCATCACTTCTCCTCCCCAAACTTCCTCAAAAGTCCACTTTCTCCATATCAAGTAGCCCTGTCTCCCAAACTCAACTTCTCTTGAATTATCCTACTTTTCAAAACTACACTGCTACTTTTTGTTTATTTTTCCTTACTTGAACTGCCATAAGCGCTTTCATTTTGTTTCCACACCAAAATTTCATGTTGCCTGTAGGATTGAAAAGCCTGAGGCTGGACCTCTCACCTCCTGACCATGGAGTAAGGTTTGGTGTTCTAGTACAAAATTATATGTATAAAACAACAGATGAAAAAGAAAAGAAGAAAGTATGTATCATAAGAACAAGTACCCTTTACATCATCAAATGCTCCACTGAAAAATCAGTTAAGTGCTATGATAAGGCATGAGGATAGGGAGGATTTTCAGAGAGACGGACAGATTGAATCCATGGGCCAACATTAATAGTATGAGCTTCAACAAGACCAAGTGCCAGGTCCTGCACTTGGGCCACAACAACCGCATGTATGGCTACAGGTTTGGGGAAGCGTGGTTGGATGGCTGCCTGGCAGGAAAGGGCCTGGGGGTTCTAGTTGACAAGTGGCTGAATATAAGCCAGTAGTGTGCCCAGGTGGCCAAGAAAGCCAATGGCATCCTGGCTTGTAATTAGAAGTAGTGTGACCAGGAGAAGTAGGGAGGTGATTATCCTCCTGTACTCAGCACTGGTGAGGCCATACCTTGAGTATTGTGTCCAGTTCTGGGCACCTCAACACAAGAGAGATGTCAAGTTGCTGGTGCAAATGCAGAGGAGGACAACGAATCTGGTGAAGGACCTGCTCTTATGAAGAGCAATTGAAGAAGCTGGGACTATTTCGTTTGAGGAAGAGGAGGCTGAGGGGAGACCTCATTGCTCTCTACAACTACTTGAAAGGACATGGTAGAGAGGTTCGTGCTGGTCTCTTCTCACAGGTGATTAGCGATAAAACAAGAGGGAACGGCTTCAAGCTGCAACAGGGTAGGTTTAGACTGGACATTAGGAAAGAATTCTTCACAGAAGGAGTGGTCAGACACTTGAATAGGCTGGCCAAGGAGGTGGTTGAGTCACCATCCCTGAACATGTTTAAGAATTGTTTAGAAGTGGTATTGGGGGATATGGTGTAGGGGAGAACTTTGTAGAGTGGGGCTGATGGTTGTACTCAATGTTCCCAAGCGTCTTGTCCAATTTGAGTGATTCTGTGATTCTAAAAGTAGCAGACTTGACCTACCTCCTGCACATAGGCAGCTGCACTTGTTACAAAAGGCATTAGTAAAGCAGGGTCTCCATAAACAACAACTCTACAATAAATCCTGAGGTGATGCTGAACAGAGGATTGCACTGGCACAGGACCCCAGTGAAATAACAATATATCCCATTGGTAAAAAGATGGCAATGGTGCTGCCCTAAAAGTCAGAAAAAGCAAAATCATTATACCCACAATTTTCAAACAGAAGGTTCAACGTATGAAATGAACTAGCATTTGTGGTTTAAATGTATTAAATATTTTCCTATCACAAATTTACTTCTTCTGGTTGTTTCCACAATTTAGTGGCCAATGTGCCAGTTTTCACTCTACAGAGATACAGTGATACACCTTACTCAACTTCTAGTACTCTGCTTTTCAGTGCTGGTACCATCTTCCAGCTGATTTTGACATGTGAGTTGAAATGATCTATAACTAAGAGAAATTAACCTGTAAAGCTACTGTACTTGAAATAGCCTTCAACTGAATAAACTTGCAATCACATTACTTTGTCTTTGACACAAAATCTCTCTACGACTCCTTTAATAATGAAGTTATTAAAAAAAAGTGCTTCTAATTTTTTTCCTGTTAAGCATCTCTCACCAAATGAAGTAATATTAGAAAACTAGATAAAACATGAAATGGATAAATGATATTATTTATTTATTATTATATATGATATAACACGGGGTAGTACAATAATGGGCTTGAATTTTTTACTGTTTCCATTATAGTCTTGGTATTTAGGGGTCACAGTTGAGCCACTGTAGATTGTAATGGAATGAAACTACAATTTAAAAATTTCTGGATTACCAAGAGTTTTTCAACACAATTTTTGAACTACTAGGGGAAGAAAATGGATTATTTTTTTTTTCTGGTTGTACATAAACTTCTTCCATTCCTTTTGGTTGCTTTGAAAAAAAAGCCCAGATTTTTTTTTTAAAAATACAGAATGTTCTTTGTGGATAATTCTACATTTCGGGGTATTTTGTGGGTATTTTGTTTGAAACATTGGAGAATTTTCCAGTTTGAGAAAAAATAACTACCAAGCAGATGCCCTAGCTATTTCAAAATACTCCCTCCTGCTACACCAAAAGAAAGCTGTACTGTTGATTGTCACTGCTTAATATTGTCTCCCACACATTTAAAAAGCCATGATTTCTAGAGTGAAATATCCAGGACAGTTCACTGAAATAAGGCTTGGCATCCAGATTGACAGCCTGGCTGTAGTCACCCTTTGAGTTATACAGCTTGTAAATTACATATCACAACACAGGAACACATCAATTAATGTTCGACTGGAAACAAATCAAGGACAAGCCTATAGTGTGACATTCTGCCAGTTTTATTTTGTATAGACGTGAGGGAAAAAGCTGAAATGTTTGGTCACAGCCTTTATTTACCCAATCTGTCCTATATACTATTGCATAATGCTATCACAACATTAATATGCAAATTGCCACTCAAATAAAAGCCATGCTTTCCCTGTTGATTTTCAGAAGAGCTTCTGTTACAAAGAAAGATACTTAGCATTTATATTCTTTTTTCATCTTCAAAACTCTTTTAGTACATTTTAATTAATCCTTTTCCTTTCATTTCTCTGACCCTGCATTAGGTTTTCTGTCTCCTTCACCCCTGTACGCTCAAGGTTATGTCCTCCTCTCAATGTTTTCATGAGATTTTTCATGTTTTCAAAAATGATCTCCCTCTCATCTCCTTTTACGCCTAGAAAGCAGACCTTGGGAGACTGGCCAGAAGAAAAGGCTAGACAAGGGCAGAAGAAGTTTCCAAGGTCAAAAAGAAACAAAGGGACTCTATTTCCAGGGAATAATGAACAGTGGTCCCATCCACTGCTGCCGCTTTCCCTTAAGCAGGTGACTCCGATTGGTCCCAGGCAATCTCTGGGGAGGAGGCAAGTTGACTCCTCTGTAGGATGTAATGCAAGATGTGGTTCAGCTTCCCTCAAGGGCAGTGCATGTGGGCATCCAGTCCACAGTACCAGAGGAGATCTTGTGGAGATGAACCTTTTCCCCTCAAAGAGGATTGCTGATACAAAGTGTTGTGTGGGAGGCAGAACACGCTTAGGTCCTACAGAAATTTCCCAGATCACTGGGAAAATATTGATCTGTGTTATAAAAGGAAAATTCTCAGCCTGGATTTGTAATCTTAAACATTAAAAGCTGGGGTTTTTTTCTTTTTTTTTTTTTTCACCAATTGTATATGTTTAATTATTTTATTATTTTTATTATGCCTTGGATGATTATTGCATACCATGTGCTTTAGGTAGATGTTTTGATAATTGTAATTGCTGGACTACTAATACATACAAGCAGTTGGGGTGCTATCTATTTTTTTGAAGATTAGTCACAAACTGGGCACCACTTCTGACCTACTTAAAAGTCTGAAACCAGGATTTCAGCACTGCGCAGGACAAATGCTTTTCTGCTTCAAAAGGTTGTATTTCACTCCCAAAGCACACATGGGCACATGTGGGACTTCCCTTAGTAATAAAAAGGGGAAAATACTTGTGCTACTACTGGAATCAGTCATCTACATTTCAAAATTGGGGAAAGGTTTTCTGTACTCGAGGGAGGGAGAACTCAACATGTAACGATACATTTCCTGTCACAGCTATTGATAGTAATACACCTCAGGTATTGTTATAATTTTCATATGATGTTTTAAGAGAATATGATAAATCATTACCACATTTACTTACAGAGAAATAGTGCTAGTATTTTCCCAAATCGAAGGGCGTCTCTTTTTTTTCTTAAAAAATTTGATTTTGTCAATATTCCTATTTTCTCTGTTTCCTCCATTAATTACTTTTAAAAACCATCAGTTATAAATGTAAGAAAATATCTGATATGTCTGTTGAAAAGGAAATATTTTAGCTGTTATTTCAGTTTATCATCTTGAAATGTCAAAAACATTCTCACCTTTTTCCCCCCACAGTAGTTTCTAGTTGCAATAATTTGTAATTTATCAGTAATTGCTTTTATTTTCACTTTATTTTACTGGTATGAGAGGAGAGTAAATATTAAACTACCCATATATGCTTTTACCAGGACATTCTACCTAGATTTCAGAATACTTCTTAACCAACAGCAAATGTTGTCTGAAGACTGAATTTAGAGATGACTCGAAGACAGTAAGAGGTACGCAGTGTGTTTGCTGCAACACCTTGCTCTTGTTCTTGTAAATGTGCTGGGCAGTGGATGGAAAAAGCTGTATTTCAATTTGAGGAGACACAGTCACATGATTAGTTTATAATCCACCTAAGATATTAAATTTATTAATGTCTTCATTCTTTCAGGTAATAGAGATCTATGATTTTAAAATTTTTGGTTCTAAACCAGAGCCAGTAGTATTGTGTTTATATCTATTAAATCTGTGATCCTTGATATGTACATAGCTCCATGTTTGCTTGCACTGCAGCCACTCTGACTTCACTGGACTTTATAGACTATACCAAAAAGTGCAAATTGGGATTAAATTTAAAAGGCTCAAGTGAGAGCAGACTGTTAATTTAAGCAATTGATTAAGTTCTTTAATCCTTTCTGAAAATGTCCACATTCCTATGTGTCATTACTTATTGTTTATCTTGCACTGCTTAATGTTTGGGGATTTTTAGAGTTATATATATATATATGTATATATATATGTAGGCAGATTCCCTTTGTCCTCCTTTTAGGAAAAAAAAAAAACAAACCACAAAAACCACAACAAAACACAAACAACTACTCAACTTCACACCTTCTTTAAATTCCCATAGTTACTATGGAAACAGCTATTAAACTGGGAGTGGCAGTAATTAATAACATCTGCAAGTGCAATATGAAGTCTACAAGATAATTAATCCCAGGATTTGGAGTGGATTGTACGGAGCTGCCCTTTTTGCTTTGCATGGAACTTCAGACTGTGCAGAGCTGATTATATCAAGGGGGCTTAGCATTACTGTATTGATAAATAATGGCTTGTGAAATAGTTTGGACAATAGATGGGATACTAACTCATTTATAAATGGCATCATTGTTACACAGTTCAATGGGATATGATTCTGGAAAGAATTAGGCCCATATAGATACTATGGGAACACGCAAAAATGTTACTTCACACTTTCAGACAACATAATCACTACTAAAATGATAGCAGAAGCTTGAAATGAAACTTTTCAATTCATTCCTTCATTTTAATTAGAGACTGGGGTTGTTCAGATGTGCAAGTTTACCTACGTCATCTTTTATCTTTTGACTTTTCATTTTAAAAGCTGAATTGGAATTTTTTAAGAACTGTCAATTAAAGATTTTTAATAGATCATGAAAGAGATGAGAGAACCTACCTGGCCTTAGGCTTTAGGGGAGAAGGAATAATATAAATATTTATTTATTATTTTATTATTTCTTAAGGTTGCTTCGCATGAAGTCTACCATCTATCCCACCAGCTTCTCTCATTAGAAACTATGGGCACACAGAAGATTCAAGTTTACCTTAAATTGTTTTTGCAATAGGTGTAAACTGTGTAGCAGATGCAGTATTACCAGGTTGAGGTATGAAGCATCTCACAGGAGTGAGTCCTGCCCTCAACCTGAGCAGAAGCGGTGAACATTGTGCTCCTAAACCAGAAGCTCCATGGCTTCCATTATCTGAGGTAATAATCTCTGTTTAGGGACAAAGCATACTAGATTGGGCCTGATCCCTGATAACTGGGCCACCTGTCTTCTGATCCTTCAGAGTGTGATCACAACAATGTCATGTCAGTGTTAAAGACGTGTTAAATATGCATCTTTTTACTGTTATGACTCCTAATTTGATGTTAAAAATAAAATAAGCAGATGTGCACATCACTGTGTAGATCAAACCTCTGTCCGTGTTCTCCTTCCCTTTTCTCTCCCTTGTGATCCTTCTCACTTGTCTGCATCTCTTCCTTTTCAGCACCAGGTTCTCCACCCTAGTGCTGAAAAAAATTCCATCTCCATCTAACTCATCTTCCTAATCAATTTTTTTCCTCCTCGTTTTGCTGTTTTCTTGTTTCATTTTACTTTTCTCCACCTCACTCTTTCCTTTCCTTTTTAAAATTTTATCTTCACTGGTTTGCCTTCCTTTCCACATACATACCCTCCTTCTTGATTTGTACTTTCCTGTTCTTAACTCTTACTTTTGCTCTATTATCTTTCATTCTCACTTTTTTATTTGTTTGTTTGTTTGTTTCACCACTTCTTGGCCTCATATTCCTTTTGAGTTATTTTTCTGTTCACTAAGTTTTAGAATGGGATGCATCATTCTGTGGAGGTATTGGCCTACATCCATTGACTACAAATGGAGCCAAGACCAATAGGTTTTCCTACTGTTAAACTTAAAAGTATCGGGAGGTAGGTGGTCCAACACTGAATGCAAACACTACTCCATAAAAGGTTCTTGGAGGCAATTCTCTGATAAATACCATTCATGCACAACGCCTCATCCAACGATACCAATGCTCATGCGTTCTCGGGCTGTCATCTTCAGCTGAGAGCACAAGCCACTTAAACAGCTGTCATTTAATCAAAAGCACAGTAGTTACTGTTGTTACTTACTGGATAAGTCAAAAGAAACTTTTTTTTACCCTTGTAGGAGGTCCATGTGTATTTCACCAAGTGCAGGATAAGAACAGTAACAACTACATTCCTGAAAGAAGGGAGTCAGATACAACTTTCCCACTGAGCTTCAGTTCACCCTGTTGTACTTCCAAAAGCAATGTCTGTGGTTGGATGGCTTCACAGCACCTATTCTTTTGCAGGAATATTGCTAAGTAAAATGTCAGCAGTAACTTCTGAATGTAGCTTTCATAACCATCTGGTTAATTAGGTGAGATGGGTTAAGCAGGTATGAGGTATTGAGGTGGCTTCACTCTATTTGGCAGAAGCAGTTTGCTGCAATTATTCTGATTGTCACCTCCAAGAGCAGCTGTTCTCTCCTTCCAGTGGGACAATGTACCTTTTCCTAGTCTCATAAAGTTGCAAGATACGAGACTTCAGAAGAGTAGCATGCTTACATTTAGGAAAGCTTCTACTGGCGTAAGGATGAATCTCACAGGGTGAAAAATTGGGGGGAAATTGTCTGATTTACAAGGTGAAAGAAGAAATAGGTATATATTTTCGGTTTAAAGCAAGAACTGTATCTGCTTAACATCAATGGATGGGATAGAATAAACTAAATTAAAAAAGATTAGTGGCTCGATGGAAGGTAGACAAGGTTGTACAAAAATATTGTGTCACCTAATCACACCCTTATATAAAATATATGTTATATGTTCTTAGAAGTTATATTTCTCTACAGACTCAGAACATACCACAGTTTAACATTTATAATTGAGGGTTTCCTCCAGCAAGATTACTGACATTTATGGTTTTCTGTGAATAGTGTCACAACATCAATAAGAGATTTACAATAAACACTTCTACATTACACTGTGAAATATAATACAGTGATTCTTGAATAAAAAAAAACCAAAACATTTTCCTTCCAAACTCAGAAGCATAATAATAATAATAATAATAATAATAATAATAATAATAATAGCAGGAACACAGACTTTCAGAACTGAACTACTATGTCCACATAGTGCTACAGTGCCCTGCATATTAGGATTATAAGGATCAGTGATAATTGAATAAACTCTGCATTACACTTCCTCCTTAAATGGATGAAGTTTTGCATGCCTAGCACTTTGCTTTAAGATAGATTTCTTTGGTATTCACTGTGAGAGTATTTATTATGCTGGGCTCTAAGTTTCAATATTAAACTATCCTAAAATTATTGTTGGTTTAACAGCAGTGTCAAAAAAACAAGCAAACAAAAAAACCTTTCAGTGTGACAATGCATACATCCGCACTCTCATCACTTGAATCAGGATGAACGTTCTCCTCAAATCTTACAATAAGAAAAAAAAAGGCAGGAAAAAAACCCAAATCCACTTAATTATTCCAGATAGGCTAAGCTTTGCTGCTAGTGCTTACTCAAATGTGAATAAAAACACTGTTGAGAACAAAACCGTGTTGATTAATTTGCTGCTGGATGTAGCTCACAAAGTCTTTACAATACAAAATTATATCCAATTCAAATGTGCAAAACAATTCGGCTCACAGAACGGGCCAGATCCTGCATTTCTATCTAGTGCAAACTTGAATAAGAGGTGTTTTTTCCCCTGAAATAATAAAATTGAGATCAGGCTCCCTGTACACTCTAGTCACCCCAGAACACAGAATGAGAATTATTCAGTGAGGTTACCCCCTCCTGCCCTCTGTAACACACAAACGTAAAGAAAACACTACATCTGGAATAAAATAACATTTAGGTATTAAAAAATACTTTTTATTCTATTTCAGCAGGCATGTTTTGGCTGAACTGAATGACCTCTGGGGTTCCATCTAGTAAAGTACTTGTTACCCCAACCAGAAAGGCAAAGCATATCCAGCAAACTGCAGATTAGGGTCAGCAAGAATAACAGCTACTACTGGTTTTTTGAATATAACTCCCCCAGAAAACACTCAAACCAGTTGGTCATTGCATTCACACGAGTGCAACAATTGTTGTACACATTAAGTCTTAAACTGCCACTGTTTTCCAAAAGTTGTATGACAATGCTGATTACTGAAGAATAAGTTTAGATGCAAGCATAAAACCAGATTAATAACATTTTGATATGTGTATGTGTACATATATATATATATATACACACATATAGATATTTAAAACAGGTAAGAGGCAGAAGGCCCAGCTCTTTTGTCTCCCACGCTGGTTTTACAACAGGGTAAATAATTAAAAAAAAAAAATAAATAACATATCCAGAAATTGAAATTAAAGAGAAAAGCTTAATCCTGAATTAATACTTGTTACTGATATACTGAACTGAGTAGAAGCCTTGGCTGCAAAATAAATTTCATATTTTTGCAATAGGAATTTTTATTTCTGATGTACAGACCACCGCAGTCAATTGAAAAATTCCCAGTAACTTCAGTAGAATCATGGAATAGAATAGAATCATTTAGGTTGGGGAAGATCATCGAGTCCAACCATAAACACTGACAAGCCCACCAAGTAAGCGTAAAGCAAACTTTCAAAGCTCCTTCACAGAAAGGTCTTGGTCAGATATGACAGGCAATAAATTTAGAATGAGGTGAAGTAAGAATGAAGAAAGATTTACTTTCATGGTTTGTCATTCAAGTCCATATTTAAGTGCTTAAAAAAGAGGAGTTGTCAGCTGTAATAGATCTGTTGGAACCTTAACACAGATAAATTATAAGAAAATCTGCAGTGCAACATTACTGTGAAATAAAAACCACATATTTAAAATATTGTCTGAAACGTGACTGTGTAGGAAATAGTATAATCGTCAAATGTAAAGGAATTGATCACTTCAGAGATTTTAATGGCTTTTTAAAATTTCATGATGAAACTGTGTTTATGCCTTTTTTTTTTTTTTTTTTTTTTTTTTTTTTTTTTTTCTGGATTATGGGATGATGAAGAAATACCCGGGAACTTAATTCTGGTAGCATTATTTTTAAATCAATCACACTTTCCTGTCAAAGCTAGTGGGAACTTATTTGAGCACAATTGCTCACTTCTGCACATTTGTAGGATGAGGTCGAGTTTTCTAAATATTCTGTATCTTTATTAAATATGTGGTATATAAATATATTTTTAAGCTGTAATTAGGTGAAACAAAAGCAGGGTGAGTAAGTAACACATCACTCCTGGAGTAACTCCTGCATGCTTTTCTTTCATGTGTGTCAGGGTGGCATTGGCTTCCTAAGTTTCAGACTCAAAAAAAGGCAAAAATTCAAAACACAGCTTCAAGCATCACTTACTTTTGAAGGAATACTGTTATTGGAGTCCAACTTTTCTCAAAACTGGGCCCTGGTCCAAGCTTGCTTGTAAATCCTGTAAAGCTCGCAGGCTGAACTTGACTTGCCTAGCACAGATCTGAGTCTTTGCATGAACACCAGACAGGTAGCCCTTGCTGAGCTCCATTTTCCAGCCCTGGCTGCTCCTCAACATGTCAATCAGCTTGTTTGGAGCCAACCTGGATATTTCTCCTCCATGCTGCAGCTGTGTGTAGACACTCTTTCTCTTCTCTTTCCTCCCAGAAATTCAGTGAGCTCCACAGGCATTTGCTTGCACCTAAGCAACATTCACCGTAGGTTTACATTGCAGAGAGTCCTGTTACACAGTTGTAACCAGTGCAGTAGATTTGATTCTTCAAATATTGCTGTATTAAAACATAGCAGAGCTTCCTCTAGCATCTTTTCACATTTCAGTTATTGTTACAGTGTATTAGCAGTGATGAAACAGTCACAATCCAGACCTTATGGTACTAGGTGGGGTGCCAACCCACCCATGCATTGCACCGTTGCATAGCCAGTCATGTGTTATTGTTGTTGGAATTATTAGTAGCAATAATTATTGCCCTAAGGAGCCCTATAAATGATGGATGCACCAGAAATGTGGGCTTACAGAAAATTATACTAAATATGAAAGAAACATTCCTGTGTAACAATATATTTTTACATTAACATTCTTTGTCTTTCTTTGTTTCCTGTCAATACATCTAAGGGAGAGTGGTCTTGCTTATTCCCACCCAGTGAAACCATTTCCCAGGTGGGTTTGCACCCTCTCTTGCCCTAACAAACATGTGCATCCATCACTGGGAGAGGAAAACACCTCTTTCCCAGTTCTGTGCCCGTGGCTTGGTGGGAGGTGTGTGAGCCTCTGCAGGAAGCACAGCTGGGAATTGAACACATTTTTCTGTTGAGCAGAGATGACATGAGTGAATGCTGGAGGTAGGGAATGAGCCAGGCAACTTCCATCTTTTATTCTGAAGGGGTGTTGCTGTTGTTAATCCATCACTGCATTGCCCACTGCGAGGCTGTAGGTGTTTTGGGGCACAATTAACAGAACATCCACTTTGGGGATCTCAGCAGAGTTTAGGCATGAATGCACGCTGATCTTCAGAATCCTATCAAGGAACAGAATCAGAGGGTTTTTTTTAAATATTCATATTCATAACAGAACTGATGTCCTCTCGATACTGGACAATGTCACCCCTAAATGAGGCACCCTTTAAATAGTGTGGGGCCTCAAGACTAAGGAGATGCTTTAAATTACACTCTAAGAAGTCACAATGTCCTCAGCGTCTTCTCTCCACCTTGGATCTCATCTTTATACATCCTATGTGAAGCAGACCCTCTGTGTCACATCCACATACGCAGTTACCCATTGCACCTTGCAGCAGAGACCCTTGGTGCCTCTACATCCCTGTAGGAAAGCAAAGGTGCTCAGATGAGCAGTTATAGCTGAGTATTTGAAGTGGTGCCATTTGATGTGGCAAAACCATAAAGCTTACAGAGATCTACAAAAGCTGGGATGAAGGTACTCTTCAGACTGCTTGAGTCTACAGGCTGCCGTATCATTTTAGAAATTGCTATTTCGGACTTACATCCAAACCCTGAATCCTACATACTACAGGTAGGTGGATAGGTGAAGACAACTGAGAGTTCTTCCCACCAGCTCCAAAGTGCCAGCTCCAATCCACAAACAATGTAGATGAGTGACTGCATGATATACAGATTGCAACTGAAATATCGTGCTGGCTTCGAGCCTGGGCAACGTGAACACTCAATTCTTCATTTGTGGATCTCAGCTCTGGTCCTTTTGCCATCTTTGAAACAGAGACGAGCATTTTTCTGGTTTACAGAAATTGTTAACACATTCAAGATGATGCAACTCTTAAATATACAAAGGATGTGAAAACAATATGAATGCTGGGTCTGCCCTTTCATTTTCACCTCTTGGGCTAAGTAAATATATAAAAATTAATAATTATATTTAATTAATTAGATAAACGTATAAAACTTATATAAAGACAAACGAACAGAAAGAGCAACCCACAGATTGAAAAGGAAAACACAATTGTCACTGAACTTTTAACTGCTTCAGTAAATAAGCTTAGAAGTATTTCCCTGGACTACTTTCTGCCTTTGTACGGAGAATGTATAGCTGCCACAGAGACTGGTATGCGTGAGCATGGGGAAAATAAAGGACGGCAGAGGGAATGTGCCCCCCAGTTTTCAAAGGAATCTGAAATGAATCCCAGGTTAGAGATGCGGTTGGGGAGGGNACTGCGAGGCTGTAGGTGTTTTGGGGCACAATTAACAGAACATCCACTTTGGGGATCTCAGCAGAGTTTAGGCATGAATGCACGCTGATCTTCAGAATCCTATCAAGGAACAGAATCAGAGGGTTTTTTTTAAATATTCATATTCATAACAGAACTGATGTCCTCTCGATACTGGACAATGTCACCCCTAAATGAGGCACCCTTTAAATAGTGTGGGGCCTCAAGACTAAGGAGATGCTTTAAATTACACTCTAAGAAGTCACAATGTCCTCAGCGTCTTCTCTCCACCTTGGATCTCATCTTTATACATCCTATGTGAAGCAGACCCTCTGTGTCACATCCACATACGCAGTTACCCATTGCACCTTGCAGCAGAGACCCTTGGTGCCTCTACATCCCTGTAGGAAAGCAAAGGTGCTCAGATGAGCAGTTATAGCTGAGTATTTGAAGTGGTGCCATTTGATGTGGCAAAACCATAAAGCTTACAGAGATCTACAAAAGCTGGGATGAAGGTACTCTTCAGACTGCTTGAGTCTACAGGCTGCCGTATCATTTTAGAAATTGCTATTTCGGACTTACATCCAAACCCTGAATCCTACATACTACAGGTAGGTGGATAGGTGAAGACAACTGAGAGTTCTTCCCACCAGCTCCAAAGTGCCAGCTCCAATCCACAAACAATGTAGATGAGTGACTGCATGATATACAGATTGCAACTGAAATATCGTGCTGGCTTCGAGCCTGGGCAACGTGAACACTCAATTCTTCATTTGTGGATCTCAGCTCTGGTCCTTTTGCCATCTTTGAAACAGAGACGAGCATTTTTCTGGTTTACAGAAATTGTTAACACATTCAAGATGATGCAACTCTTAAATATACAAAGGATGTGAAAACAATATGAATGCTGGGTCTGCCCTTTCATTTTCACCTCTTGGGCTAAGTAAATATATAAAAATTAATAATTATATNATTATATTTAATTAATTAGATAAACGTATAAAACTTATATAAAGACAAACGAACAGAAAGAGCAACCCACAGATTGAAAAGGAAAACACAATTGTCACTGAACTTTTAACTGCTTCAGTAAATAAGCTTAGAAGTATTTCCCTGGACTACTTTCTGCCTTTGTACGGAGAATGTATAGCTGCCACAGAGACTGGTATGCGTGAGCAGGGGGAAAATAAAGGACGGCAGAGGGAATGTGCCCCCCAGTTTTCAAAGGAATCTGAAATGAATCCCAGGTTAGAGATGCGGTTGGGGAGGGGATGACGCCTGAGGGCTCCCAGCCGCGTCCCCGGGGACCTGCTTCCCAGA
>VXBJ01005238.1:80392-166841 GCA_013400055.1 Nycticryphes semicollaris
TGAACCACTCCTCGGAGGGACCTTTCCCTTCGGCCACCACGTAAGTCCCCGCGGGCTCCGGGGGTCTGGGGCGGGGTGGGAGCATGGCCGGGGCGGGAGGGGGAAGGCGGAGGTAGAGGGAGGATGTCACGGCCGCACCTCTGTGCCCGGGAGAGCGCGGCGCCGGAGAAAATACAAAGGGGAAATAAACTAAGTCCGGGCGGAAAGTGGCGGTGAGGTAAAACTGCCGGATTTCGGCTGTTTTCGCTTGGGAAAGAGTCAGGTTAGAGCCAGGTCTCTCCGCGGGGGAGCGTGCCCCGGTGGCGGCAGGCGGCGGGACTTTTGAGGTGAGAGCTTTGCCTCACAGCCCCGCTCCGGAGCGGATCCCAGCTCTAAATATACCCCCGGCAGCTCAGCCGTGCTGAGAGCAAAGTTTCGAGTTACACTGAGCCCGCCCCCTCCTCCCACAAAGGTTATTTCAGCCTGGCTGGAGTTTTACCACTATTTAAACAAACAAACAAAAATTTAAAACTTTAGCCATTCGATTCAAAATCACGCAAAAAAAAAATAATAATAAAACCCCCAGATTTTTCCTCGCCTTTCTGCGGCAGGCGGGTGGAAGAGGCAGGAGAGCGTTGCTCTGAGTTTTGAGCCTGTATTTCAGCTCACTCCATCCTGGCCGTGTTCCAGCGCACACCACGGGTATTTTGACAGTCGCAGGGTTTGTTTTCTGTCCCTGGTCGCCCGTGGAAGGGGAGGGGGTGGGGGTGGCTGAGTGTGCGCAGGCGTGTGCCACACCAGAGGGGCTTCGGCAAGCTTAAAACAACCCAAGTAAAGAACTGCTTTCTTCAGCCTCGGCCTTGCAAATCCTCACTTCTCAAAAATCCCCTTTGCCAGAGCTGAGGGATGCTCTCGGTGCAAGCAGCTTTCTGGTTTGCGGGGCCGTAAGATAGAAATCTTTTGAAGCATTGCATACTTATTAGCATGAAAGTGTTGCCCAGAGCAGTGCAAAGATCACATCATGAGAGCAGGCAATAAAAGGAAGGCAAAAATAAGCTAATGCATCATGTTTGAAATTCGCCTACAGATTGGGAAAAAAAGCCCCAAACAAACCACATCAAAACGCTATGGAGTGATGACTCTGTTTTCTTTTTTCTCTTTCTTATTCACGTTACTGTTTTTTTTTTATGCATATATATATTTATACATTTTTTCCCCAGCTTTTACCTTAGTCCCTACATTTGGGGTAAAGCTGCCAAGAGGTAACTTTGAAGTGAATGACTCACTTTAATACATTTTAAATAAGAAAACCAGCGCTAATGGTAGTCTTCCCTATTGTTCAACGCTGGGTAGAATTTATTGCCCTTGTTCTTCCTGTGCAGAAGGATGAGTTTACAGCAATTACCAGCAATGCATTTTCACCAATTAGTACTGCTAGTAGGTTGTTATAATTGGATTCAGCTCTGAGTATCGGTTCCATTGTGAACGACTCAAAAGGATGCTCACACAGTTAAATGAAAGAAAGGAATACAAAGATGAGTGTAAAACAACCACTTAATATTCTCTAAGTTGAATAAATATAGCCTTTAATTGAAGAGAAAATTATCTTTTATCATATTCTTGCGTTACAGTTTAGTAATATGTACCATGCAGAAGCAAGAATGACAAAATACAAAACCAGGGCTTTTTAAGTCTGTGTTTTTCTTGTGTTTGAGCTTCTGTGTTTACTATTTCTTATTGAGCTGATACAGTTCTCATACACAACTAATTACAATTTATCTTCTGCATAGATTTTTATAGTGTTAAAGGAGAAGGACATATGGAACCTAGGGAAAGTAAAAAAATACTGTACAAAAAGAACATTGTATAATTTCAAATAGAAATCTAGAAATTACTTTTTAACATAACATGGCGTGATATTTCCTTAAAACTGTTTCTGTCCTTCTGTCCATGTTTGCTAATTCCCTGCAGAATTTACCTTTACTGCCAGTCAGAATAATAGAAATTGTCAACATGGAAACATACAACTTTAATTACAACTATACCTATGATTAAGTAATTCAGGGTATGATGTTCATCAATAGCATTTCCAACTTGCTGTTGGCTTTCTTTTTTCTCATTATTATTCCAATGAAATATCGTAGAAACAATCTGTAGTGCCTGTCCATCCTTCATAGTAATGTTTCCCCTTTGAAATTAAATCAAAGTGCAAATAAGGCTTCGTCCATTTAGAAGGCAGAACAACAGGTTGATGCAGGAAGAGCTGTTTTGCAAAAAGTAATGATGTAACAGGTGAAAGAGAAAACAATTTTTGGATTCTTTTTTAAGAGTTGACAGTGGTGCTTTGTTTCCTACTATAGATTACAAATGGGGAAGAACAAAGAGAAGTGACTCAAATGCCCTTAATGTGAAAGATTTTATGTTTTAAGTATATTAAAAATAGGACAAAAATGTCAGGAGAAGAGAATAAAGAAAAGAAAGGATATTAGTAATTGCAGAACTGAATTTTTTTTGCTGATATAATGTTCTTAGCTACCTGCTTTCTCCCCATTATTTTCAGTTGCTTTTAGTTAAAAAGTTGGTCTGAGGAAGCAGTATTTCCCAGCTGTTGTCTGAAAAAGTGTATATTCAGGGCTATATAGTTTATGATTTCATTGACAACTCATTACTGTACAATCACTTTTCCTTCAGTCATCTGTTCCTTCTGTATCAGTAAAGAGTTTAACGTGTGCTTTTACTAAAAGGTTCAGAAGTCTTTATCACCAATACAGTAGTGTACAAGTATGAAACATTTTTAGCAAAAAAAAAAAAACAAAAAAAAACATGCTGAAGGTTTAAGTAATGCCTGTTTGGTAAAATCTCAGTCATTTGATTCATTTTACTTCCCTGACCAAGCAAAAAGGCTCTGGTATATTTACCCAGCAATGTAGAGAGAATTTCAGGTGAAGGATTGTGCTGTATGAATTGGGAGCCCTAATTTTTCATTAAAAAGCTAAGCAGGTGGTATAATCGCATTTGTTGCTTCCTGGGTTGGAATATTTCATCAAAAATATTGAAGACTTTTCCTAAATGAACTATTTAAGTATAGCATAATTATGTCTTGATCTTTAGCTATAAGGTTTAGTGACTGAATAATACATAATAAGTTTCATAAAAATGTAGCATTTTCATTGTATCATGTATTAGGGATCTATTATACGTTGGTATAGGATGTTATGCTCTTACTTTTAACATAAGCAACCTCATGTACTTTAATTATACACACAGCACAGCAGGTATTTTGCACATACCTGAGAATATTGTTGTATATAGTACTCCTGTCACTATGACCACACTACTGCTCACGCAGTATGCAAGGCGGTTCATTCTTTGTAGCCCCACGTATTTGTCTATCACCTGCATCTATGTGGATTTAAGAAAAAAATGCTATTAAGTGACTATAGTTTGTATGTTTCCTGCTAAAGGTAGCATAGGGCTCACTTCATTTCTGGTTTTGTATCTATACTGATTCAAAACATATAGTCTTGAGTTTAAATTATGTTGTAATTGTTAAGTATACTTTTGACAGCGTATGTCTTAGCAGTGTTGATATTTCTGCCAAGAGTAAGTAACATATGATACAAAGATGTACCTGCTGCTTCCTGGTGAGAAACCTGTCTGTACTGATTAAAAAACAAAAAAACAAAACAAAACAAAACAAAACAAAAAAAAAAACCAAAAAACCCCACAACAAAACAAACCAGATATTTCAATTTTGATGAACCTACAGATGAAGCCTTTCAATAACAGTGGTGCTAGTTCTGTAATTACATCATTCCAGATATAGATTAATGCCTGTTCTTAATTTATTTTCTCTAATTTCCCCCCTCCATTCATTTTATCTCTTTCTTTTATCTTTTTTTCCTCCTCAGTCACCTGTTCCATATGTAGAGATTAAATTATGCGTTATATTCAAGACAGATCTGCTACTTAGATAAATCAAGGTAAAACATCTGAGGATAAAAATAGTATAGAGGACAAAAATAATATACATAGAAACATATATATATATATGTATGCAGTTAGGAAATTTTTAGAAATGAAGTTGTGTATTCCCATTTTTCATTTGCATGAATCATGCTTAGTGTTTTGGTGTCATTAGGACAAGTCAGGGAAATCTGTATGAGTCATATGAATTAGAGCTTCCACAACTGGGGGCATTTGTGGTTTTGGTTTCTGCACATGCACCTAAAAAGTGTGGGTCTTGCTGAGAATGTAGCTGGACTTGGTACCCAGAGTGGCTTTCTATGTAACATCGGTGACCAAATGTAGATAGAAAGGATTTATGATATATTCTTTTCATCTGTTTCTGCTGTCAGGGATTTTGACACCTCTCATATACCTATAATTGAATTTTTAGCATAAAGTCTGTGATAGAAGAATGCAAATTTTATTGCTGATGGTAATTAGAAAAGACAGCTGCATTAATGGATTGTAAAATATCAAGCTCCTCATTTGAAGATGGTATTTTCCAATCTATTTAAAAAATTTTATTATTAGGAAAAAAAAATATTGAAGTGTACCTTCATATCAGTGACTTGGAAAGAAAGCCAAAAGATGTACTTAGAATCAGGGAAGTGCAATATCACCTCTCAGTGTTTTCTCAGCAGCACATGTCTGATGAGCATTCAAATGCTGAGCATTATGCAAGATGTATAAACCCACTGGTGTTTTAAAAAGTATCACTCCAATCCTTTCTCCTGGTAGAAACATAGTGAAAGATAAGTGTGTAACAGCTTGTTGTATGGTGTTGGTTTCTTTTTATGAGTGTCTCTGTACATGTGATAGTTATAAATGCCAATTATTTGGATGCACAAAGCATTTCTCTGTTTTACATATTTTATGATGTGAATTACAAATGGGTATTTTTTTATTTTTTATTTCTTGTTTGTTTGTTTGTTTCCCTCTTGGATATTTCTGCTGAGGCCTCAGAATTAACACATTGTATAGATTTACATTTTATTAAGTATGAAAATTCAGCTGAAAACATCAAAATAGATTCTGATCATAAGAGATGAAATTTCATTGAAATAAATCAGCATTGTAGAGGTTCTTGCCATCTTTCATTTTGCAGTGATGCTATTTTCAGAACTGCATTGCTCATACCCTGCAAAATGATTTTATCCAAGAATTCAGCTGCTAGAAAGAGAGCTGGAGCTTGGCAGCACATTAGTCTGAAATGTATTCATTGTTAAATAGAAGGCCTGTTGTACAGATCTTAAAAAATATTTATCTAGCAGAGCATTTTAAATTGATGGAAGCACCGTCAAAGTATTATTATTTTAATCTTTTGTAACAAAGAAACAAAATAGACTATAGTTGCCTACTGATAACTGTGATCTGACACGCTTGTGCCTTTATTCTTCCCTTCTGCGAGAAGCCTTTATCCAAGGTAGCATTATCTTCTAGACCGATGTTTGACTTAAACCTCTGCAAGACAGGGGTTATGGTTTAGGAGCATTTTAGTCGTTTAAGAGAAAAATGACTCATTCTCTCTGTTGTTGAACATAGAAGAAGCAGAATTGGACCCCAGACTGTTTTGTACTTCTTTTTGCAATAGAGGAGCTTTTGATGCCTATATGCTTGGGATGCATGTTGTGCTTACAGTGCTTATAAAGACCTTAGAGGCAAAAGCTGATATTATAGACTACAGAAAAATATTATTTTCTAGTGACTTGTTAAAATATCTGCTTTCAAAGAATAAAAAGGTTTACTAGAACATACCACTGGAATAAAACTGTTGGAGCATAGCTATAATTTGGTAAACCCAGATGCCATCCTTTATTTATGTCTTTTATGAATGCTGAATCAGACTTCTTGAAAGAAGGACTGACAGCTCAGTGTCCTCAGTGTCCAGGTACAACATATCTAGCACCTTGAAAATTCGTGGAATTTAACAAGTACAAAATAGTTACTGCATTTCTGCTCATCCCCTGGGCAGTACTGGTGTGTGGCGTCTTGGATCACTCTTAGCTCATTCCTGCATCAGCTTTTTCATTCCATCTACAGCTGCTGCAAGATAGGTATCAATGAATATTTAAATGGTTTGCCTTTGTGATTACAGCTCTGATTTATTTCTCTTGTTGCATCTATAATATAGCCTGATCCTACTCAACTTTTCTCAAGCCTACATTGGGCAATGCTGCTGTTCCATAGGATCAGATCAAGAGCTGGATTTTGCATCAGTTGGGCCACTACTTACTGTGGCAAACTGGTCATTGCTATTACAGAGTGCTGTAATCCTTCTTTCCTTCCTGTTTTGCCATAGTAAAAGAGACCTGGAATCAATATTGTTTGAAGAGTATGATTTTTATGTCAAGCAGTACTGTGTAATGCACATTCAGCGATGCAGGAGTGGCTCATATTTAAGGTGCAAATATGTGACACTGATAATGAAATCACTCACAACTCAATTTATACGTCAGTAATGTTCATGGGTTGGATATTCTCAATTTAGGGCCAGACTATGCTGCTGAAATTAAAAAGTCTTGTTGATATTCTCAGAAAAAATATTCAGTGCATGAATGAAGATTTTCAAAATATGCCTCAGCAGTTTTTAATAGCTAAAAATTAATGGCATTTGCCTGCAGCTATTTGGCTCAAGAATGATTTGTCTTCTCCAGTGCTTTCCAAACTATTTTTGACCTACTCTGCTTCTGAGCAAATTCAATGTTTCACACCTTCCTTCCTCCCAGACTTAATAAGGGTGAAATGTAGAATATATGCGCTTTTTCACAAGCACACTGTGACAGGAACATGGCTCACTGTTTGGTGACAGTACACTAATGATATTTGGGGAAGGACCGTATTTTTGCTCTTACGTCCCTCCTTACAACACCTTTCTCTGCTCCCCAACAGCAAACCAAAAACAAAGATCTTAATTTCTGTTCCTTGTATAATTTTTACTATTTATTTACAAAGATTCCAACAAGTTTATGAAAGAGATTGACATTATTTTGCATCAACAAATCAGCAAGCTTTTGCAGTTAATTACAGTAATTCAAAATGAGACTTTTTTTTTTTTTTTAATCTGAGGCAGGCCTGAAATACCCATAGAATATGAATGTGAAGTCATAATATTGCTGACTATTATAAAAAACATTTTATTGGATTTTTCACCCTTTTTTTAAATTACATTCTCACTCCCTGTCATTTGAGCGTTGTTCAGGACAAGATCTATAGTCTGACTTTGTAACATGCTTTCTACATAGTGATTGAAGCACTTTGTATTTTTGAAATTTCCTCTGTTTCTCCAGAGCTGTGAATATTAAGCCAGGGATACAGAAAGAAGATGATTGTTTTTAAAGAACGTGTCCTGTGGATTATACTGGCTAAGAACAATTTTTTCACAGCGGTCGTTATTTTTAACATTGGGGGTATATAATGGGTTAGTGGTACTTTCTTCAGCCTTTGTGCATATAAAGTTTCACTTGAAGTCTATGAGAAAAGACTCTCAAATTTACCCCTTATGATAAACTCTGATTCACTTTTGACCTGATTTGTGAAGTAAATAAGAACATGAAGGAGTTGCCGAGTCCACAGTCTAGTTTTTGTAGCAATCAGATGTTAATTATGGTAATTTTTATGTGAAGGAGAAAAGCTAGACTTGGTTCAACCAAACAGTTTTCTAAGTCGAATGCTCCTATTTACCATGTGCAGCTCCCCACCAGACTGGTCTAAAAGCTTAAAACATTCCCCAGCAATATAATCTCTCCCTCCCTTATCTTTGCTGGGACTTTTATTTTATTTTGAAAAGCATGGACTAAATCTTCTTTCAAGTAGGCATAAAGTTATAAAAGTTCTCTGGGTAAGGGTGGCAGGACTATGGCCTAAATCTAAGCATGCCAGTTTTTGCACTTGTCACTTTTAATACTGTGCTGCATTTTTCTTTCTGCACTAATGTAGTCTTAAACAAACCAGTAAAAAGGAAGTTTTCTTCATTCTTGGAATGGGTAGAAATTTGCCGCACTCTTGATTTGAAATTCAGCCTTTTTCCTTAGGAGACAACGGAGTCACAGGGGCTGTTCTGTCAAAGACATCTAGAGGAAACACTTTGCAGTCTGAGATGGAAGAATCCTGTTGATTAATACCACAAGAAGGAAGAGAGTAATGATAAAGAGATAACAAGAAGTATGAATTACAAAGTTTGAGTTTCACAGCTGAAATACATAGTCCTGCACATGTAGATCCAACATCTTGTTAGACTAGTCAAAAAGTTGGGGGGTAAGTTCAACAGTCCGTTTAAAGACAAGTTTTGATTTACGATATTGTGATGTGGACTAGTGGGAAAAATGTTTTATTTTATAAATGGCTGAACGAACTCTAACATTAATCATTTTCCCCCAGTGTGCATTTGAATTGGCTATTTGATAGAGGTACTGTGGCTCCTAAATACAGCCCTGTAGTTGGAGGTGATATTCTTTACTTGGGGAGTGCTCAGCCCTGTGAGATACCCTGTTGATACTCTGTTTTGTGAGTTTAATCAGAAATTCGGAGGATACTGTTGCAGATGCTAATGCAGATGCTGTTTTTGTTGCAGTATGTGGCTGATTTATTTTAGTAGATTGAATTAGAATAACGTATCATACATAGTATACTAGTCTTCAGACAGTATTTAGAATAATTATTGCAGAGGTTATTGACTGTCCATATTTTCTGTTAGCCTTATGTGTAATTCTATTCTTTTTACATCTACATGTAACAAGTTCAGTAGATTTTTTTATTTTGTTAAAAGACAGGTTAAAGTGAAGAGATATACATGTAGGAATGTGTGGTGAAATAAATTGGAGATTGAGTGAAGTGAGCAATGAGCTTTCTTGCACCAATATCTCCTGTGGAATATTATCCTTTGTTAGGTTGATGAGTTCTGTGTGTATTTCTTAACACAGCAAGTATTTCTTGATCTGAGACTTTTCTTATAAATTAATTCAGTAGTATATTTAAAAAAAAAAAAAAAAGAAAAAATATAAATAGAAGATGTAATAGGCTTTTTAATTTACTTTTATTTAATCAGAAATATTCTGATTTTGTTTTCTATTATTTACATCTGGAATATCGTGTAACTTGGCTGAGCTCTTTATCATTGTATATCTTTATTATTATCTGTGTCCCTTTATCTATCTTGCATTATTTCTTAAGTTCACTATCTTAGTTTTGCATACTAATTTCTCTCAGTAAAGTCAGAAACTGCAGTATCTTACCATTTAGTCAGGCAAGGGTTTATTGTCAAGATTAATTTGCTAGCTAATGCCTCTAAAGCCCTCTGTAGTTGAAAAGTGTTGTTAAGCTGTTAAGCCTTGTTTATTAAGATGTTTTGCTGTATTCTCTCCTTAACTTAGATCCTTGCATGAGCAAAACTTTCCTGGATGGTTTACCTGGTTCTTAAAGTTGCATTTTTTTTTAACAGAATCTTTGTAGAAAATGTACCACCATGTCTACTTCTTTTGGTAACTTTGAGATCTGAGGAGTTAGAAGAAGTTAATCCCCATGATCTGTACTTCTTGGATGTACACAGATTGTAAAACATAAGCTTAACAGCATTTTTAGAAACTAACAGGAGTCAGCAAAAATCTGCAGACAGTATTGTGAAAAGAAGCCAGCGTATCTGACTCATGTCAGTGCTGAGTGGTAGTTGCACTCCTTTGCCACGCTGCAAATCGCTGTTCTCACTGTTGAAATCAGTTGGAGCTGTAGATGTCCAGTTTATCTGAACTTTGTGTTGTGAATATTTTGTAATTTATAGTTAATGCAGAGGTAATAGGTGGGGACAATAGGAGCCAAGGGCTCGTGACCCTTGAGTTCATTACCCTGATCTGCTAACCCCTTTGGTTTTTTTACAGTTCTGATTACTGCTGGCTTTATTCCTTCTCTTCCCCCAAAAGGAAATGCTAACCTGTTGCCATCCTGCTCAAAAAAATTGCAAGGTGTCCTGCTTCTGTAAGAAGGATGGGCATAAAAAATACATCATTAGTGCTGTTTAGGTGGGCCGGCATCAACTTTTTCCTGTCTATAGACTACTAAAATGCCTAAAATGATCATTAGCAATCACTAATTACCTGATAATTGCCAAGCCTATCAAGTTTTCAAGTAGGAGTAGCATAGTTTTCAGTGCAATCATTTTGGCTTTCTACAAACAGCAACAACATACGTGTAGTCCTTACCATTTTTTTTTATTATTATTTACCAAGCCACTTTTATTCCCTTAGCATCTTCTTGGATTAGGTTTCTTTCTGTTGTGAATATAGTTTAGATTATGTGGGTAGATATATAAACTTGGAGAGGTCCACTAATATGTGCAGGAATGTGTCTTGAGGAGATTTCCTTAAGGGGAAAAGCTTTGCGGTAGCTGAAAGCACAATCTGGTCCTTATAGTCACTTTTGACTGATTAGAAATACATGAAGGATTAATTGGTTTGTTGCATGACTAAGAGTGTGTCGCAGGGTATACACTAAATGTTTTTGGGAATGATTAGGTACTCAATTTCATCCTTCTTTGCACCAGTGTAATTTCAGCAAAATAAGTATCAGTCCTGTATCATTTAAATCCTAAGTGCAAGGATGAATCCACATAAAATAATTTCTGATTAAACACATACAGGTTTCCTCGCAACAGAGTGAGTCATCACTGTCAAGGCCTGATTATAAAAATTATATAAAATAAAATGTAATACATGATCATATTACACTATACAGAGGGGAATAGTAAGATATCACAAAGAAACCATGCATTGTATCAGATGTGGTCATTTGTCTTCCTTTTAAATTATAAGCTCTGACACCACTTCATTGTCCATGCCCCACTGAGCAAGTGTGCACATAAAAAGGAACTTGTTAATGTGCTGGAAGGCATTGAAAAATGTTCCCCCAGATTAGGGACAAACACAATTTTATATACATATGGAAATGCAAGGAAGAAATACTTTCATTTTTTGAAATACTGCAACACTGAGTAATGTGCAGGATAACTGTAAGTGGCTTTCACAAATTGACTTTTTTTTGTGAGTTTTTTGTTTGTTTGTTTGGAGTTTTTTGTTTTGGTTTTTGTTTGCTTTGTTTTTTTTTTTTGTTTGTTTTGTTTTAGCAACTAGTTCTAGAGCTTGGCACTGCAATTTGGAATCGTCGGAATGAGAGAGGCCGCTTATTTTAACCTCTAATTATGCACAACCCACTAATTTGTTCACCTTCAGGTATGAAATCTTGATTTTTCAGATAAATAGGTTTAAAATTGACAAGAAATTTACAAAGAAACTCAATATTATTTTTTTCCAGTGAAGCTGGGTTTCCTCTTAAAGATGATGTTGATACTTTATGGGGACATAAGGTGAAATTCTGGTGCGATAGCTACTTTGGCATTAGAAACATTCAGCTACTATCTTTACTCATTGCTATGTAAGCGTTCCTAGTATAGATACACTTTCCCAGTCTGCAAAATTTGGATTATAAGCACCTGTCACATGGATAGTGAGAGATACAATTAACAAATGGCCATAAAGAATATTGTAGTGGATGTATAAAATACTTTGCCTGCAGCTATTTTGCTGATTGTCATTTTTCTCTGCGTAACTCCATTTATTTATAGGATAAAATGCTTTTATTGCCTGCAAGGAAGCTTTGCACAGAAATGCTCAGTTGTTCTTGTAGATATCCATGCTTCTGTTAACACTTTATGTGTTTGGCAGTGGTGCTCTCAGCCTGACAAGCACAGACTAAACACCAGTGATTAAATATTTTGCTCCACGTTTCTAATTACCTGGCACTCTATGACGTTTTAGTGAGTAATACTCTACTCTACAATTGTCCTATTACTCTCAATGAAATTAATCTATTTATAGAATAAAGTGCTCATCAGTCTTTTAAAAAAATCTAAGTTAAAAGTAAGTTACCCAATTGTAAAGCTAAACACTTGAAAACTTGGAAATGCAAGATAATGAAATTGTGTTACGGGCTTAAATTGTTTTCTCTGTACATCTTCATTGTGATCCTGTCTTCAGTTACAAAGTTAGGCATTATTTTTATCTGCTGCAAACACTTTTCATTGAAGATATGAAATAGATACGCATAGAATTATGCTTACCTGCCCTTATGTATTAAAAATGCAGACTAATTCTTATTTCAGTTCTTTGACTACAGCTTTTATGATTTTGACTTAATAAGAGGGATTTTTTTTTCCTATAGTTAATTATTAAAAGTGCAATTCCAGTGTGAGACTACCATGACAGGTGGCTGTAGACAGTTGTAGACAACTTTGTTAAAGCTGCAAAGGACACACCTTGTCACTGAAAAAAACCAACTTAGCAATAACTTCTACTGCATGGAGAGATTGCAGAAGCATCTGCCTCTGAGAATTGAAAGTATTAGCCAAAGTTACCATTTGAACCCCAAAACTATGGTAAAGATACCATAGGCAAAGAGGTATTTTTGAGATATGTTTGGATGTTTTTTATTGCTAGGACATTGTTTCACTGCAGAAAGAAAAATTGCTGATTGATCCTGTATTTTTATGCTGTGTGATTTCAGTGACTGGTACAGCCCTTCACTGGGCAGGAATGATTTCCTAGCTTGGATTTTAACTTGAAAATTAACAAACAGGAAGTATCAGCAGTATATCACATAAATGCTGACTGTTCTAGCTACCCATGTGGGTAAGAAACCCATGCTTCTTTTGTGTCTAGATCTATATTTAATCTTGTTGCGATTTTTGGACCAACCGTATCATAATTTAAGAGATTTCCCCAATACTTGAAATTTTAGCTTTCTGGTGTACCAGATCCAAATTTCACATAATGGCATGTATTTAGACAGAACTTGTTCAGTTCTTCCTTAATGGCCAAATAGGTAAGCTGGAAGCCAGAGATCATCTGCAAAATGCCTCATTCAAAGACTGCTTAAAATAAAGTAGTTCTGCGTTACCTACAATGAAACATCCTTACAATATCTGCAAAGTAAAAAACCAAACACAACTGGCAGCATTGTAAGTGTGTTTTAGTCCAAAGTCCTGAAACAAATACGTGATAAGCAAATATAGAGTGTACAAGGCAGAGAGTTTTGTTTGTTGATGTGGAATGGAGCATCTAATTCAACGGTAATTTAGGTAGCTTCCAGTTTGTGATTTGTTACTATGTGATTTGATACAGACATGCACCCTCCATGTGACATTTCTTTTACCTGGGAAAATTGGATAATGAATTAATCAAGATTTTCTTGGCTGATAATACCGTCTATTTTCAGAATGGAGCAATTACACAATCTTTTTAGCAATCACTATCTATTTAAACAAAATCAATGCAAAAATAAGGGCTATTTACAGTGAAGTATCATTATTTTGCATTGTTTGTGTAGTTCTCTGAGAGTCTGAAATGATGCTGAAATGATACAGTAAAAATATTCTCAGGAGCTTTAAAACCCGCAGTTTAATGGCCACCTGATTTTTCTCTCAGTTGAAGTAATTCACCACTATTTGTCTGCCTCCATACAAATGGAATGCCTTATCATTAGTACGCTTACTTTTTTATGGAAGGAGAGTTCATTCTATGCATCTCAAAACCAGACATGGTTTGAATTCACATGATTTCAAAGCTGTAAGTTAGGGCTGGATTGAAGATTCCAAGCAATTTATTTACAAAAATAAAACAGGAGTTTCAGGGTGTGTTTTTTTTTTTTTCTATTCTTATCCAGTTTCTCTTTCAGCTGTGAATTCTTCAAAAGGGCATAGAGAATTGTTTGGGCAATGCTTTTAAAATGCAATACACTGTGTAAGTGCTGATTTTTGATATTACATATCAGAGCAGAATAAAAGTCTGAATACAAATTGCTATTAGAATTACAGTAGATTAGTGCCTATTGAGGCTATAAGCTACTTCGCGGACTTTAAGGTAAGGAAAATTCAGATTAAATATACACTTGATAGTACAAGTAGGGAGCTTGTGGCTTCTTTCTCTAAAAGTTTTCGTGGCAGTTCTGAATGTTTAAGCTTCTGAATTGGTACTGAAGAGAAAATAGAAAGAGCAAGTGCTCTCTCCTGTTACATTTGTAAAAAACAGAAAACCCCAATCCCTTTTAATTCTTCAGGTCACTTACAAGGTAGAAGTATGAAATTATGTCATAATATGATTCTCAATGAAACATTTCAACTGTACACTTTGGCTTTTTTGTATCGAGTACTACATAAGCTAGTTCAGCTGAAGGAGTTATCGTGGTACAACGTATTTTCTTACTTCATTTTTGAAGACTTCTTTCAGTAGCAGAACTGTGTGTAGTTTTAAAGGCTTCTATGTATGGCATCTTTGTTGCCAGCCTACTCCAAAGAAGTGATGATGACTTTTGTCCATTTTTGTCTTAGGTCACAACTTTTAATGAAATTAATCTTGGTTTTTTTTTTTTTTNAAGGTGCATGGAAGTGGTCTGTCTTCCCTGATTTTTATGCAGTGGTAAAAGAATTTCGGAAAAGTCATAGAAATTATGCACAGGATGGAATCTGTTGCATCATTTGTTATATCTCTGATGCATTCTTCAGTGTACTTTTTAATATGGCTGAACTTAAAGTATACAGTTCCATTTAGGATATGTGAATGATGCAGTATCTCAGGCCAGTGACTGAGCGTAGAGACCTCAAACAGCAGCAGTGGATGCATCCTATATGTGTGCCTCTGTTCTTATTAATGTAGTACTTGGAAGCTCCAGTCAAGAAACAAATGTCATATTATTATAGATTCCACATGACAGAAGCTTATGAGACAGAGATTTTTAGACAGAAAGTTTGTCATGGAAACAACATCCCGAGTAATCGTAAAGCCAATATAGTTTATGTCTTTGAGGGCTTTCTCTGATAACACCTGTAGGGCAACAGGTAATAATGGGGCTAATATACTAGTGTGTGTCTAACACGATGCAAGACAGCCAAATCACTGTGTGTTACACACTTGTAACGCAGGTAGATGTTAAATTGCTATATGCTTTAGTACCCAAGGGAATGGTGTAGCCTCTGCCATAGGTGACACCACTAGTGAGCAATAGGACAGAACAGTAGTTTAGTAGCATGCCCAATACATAGTACAAGGCTCTTAGTCTTTTGTAAATGTGTGTTGTCACCCTTTAGGACTTAATGAAACTTTACAGATCTCTCATCATTCTTACCCTGCAGATGTTTTTGCATGTGAATATTTCTGCACAGCCCAGTTTTGCTACAAATGGTAAATAAAGAATAAAAAAATAATAGGAGCTAGTAGCATTAATTGATTGCAGTACACCTAGTATGGTCCTGCTCTGTCTTCAGACCGTGGTCAGTTGAGAGACTCAAATTTCTGTCTCAGCGTCAATGAATTTTTGACAGCTGTTCAGGCTGACATCCTTTGTATGAGTACACTGGGGTTGCTCTGGTTTTGATGGGAGTAGTATGTGATAAGTTTGATACATACTTTGCCTTACTTCTACGTACTACCTTTATTACTGATACTATACAAGAATATTTTACTTTCCCACTACAATGTATGGTAGTAAGTAGTAGGATGTTTCATAACTGCAGAATTACAAATGATTGAATATTAATCTGATATGTGACACTCAAAGAAAAGAAGCACAAAGCTTTTCAAAAGTATAAACTAGACTTCAGACTTCATAAATTTGTGAAGTCCTGTTATAAACTGCTGGTAACTATGTGACCTTAGGCATATCCCATGGTTAGCTGTGCCTTAGCTAATCACCCTGCACTATGCACAGTAGCACCACTCTGCACCAAGCCAGGCACAACAACTTGCTCTGGATCTGATTTCCAGCGAGAATCTAATCATTCAATCGTCTTCCCTTTAAACCATGGAGGGGAAGGCATGGATGTAGACTGCAAAATTCATGTTGACGTCAGTAGAGCCATAATTTTGCCCTATCTAGTTTGAAGTTACTTCTGTCACATTAAGGTAGATGAAACTCCTGCGTGCATGTGTTGATCATATACAAATTTTGTCCACGTGCCCTAGGTTTCTTTATTGAGCTGTATGTAAGTTCATTATCTTCCACGTGTTTTTACATTCATTGTCTTCCGTGTGGTTTTACATTCATTTGCCTCTTGCCGCTCTATAATTAAGGTTAATATCTACATAAAAATTAGTTTTGTACCCTCAGCAGATGAGCTAAACGTAACTGCTGACTGGTGGCTAAAACTACCTGGTAGACTAATAATTAGGGTTACTTTTGAGAAGATTCAGAGGTATTTGTACAGTTGCTGTCTGTCCTGTGTGTCCAAACTGATAACATACACATTTATGAGTGTTTAACATCTTTCATGAGGACTGAGCATTTTCTGTCACACAAACATGAGCATCATTAATTTTTAATGAATAAATATGCATTTCATCTGCTATTATTGGGAAAAAAAGGCTTTTTTTTTTGTTTGCTTTCTGAGAAAGGAGTAGTTACTGAAACTTAAATTAAGCTTGGCAACTAATAGAGTTTGTTGAATGCTGAGGAATACTTACAGGCCATTTTCTTCCTTTTTCTGAAAAAGAATGCAGGGAATCTGGTGGTGAATCAGATACTGTTTCAAAGATTACTTGGATTGTTATGATATGAGTCAGGGAAGGGGGGTGAAATTTGGTTTCTTTGTTTAGGAATTGCCATGTAGCGCTTTGAAAGGTGTATGTGTGTAAATTTAAATAGCATGATTGTCCCTGCTTCTCCAGCAGTGCTATTTGTTAAACCCTGATCTGTATAAACCCAAATATTTCTACTTACTGGGAAACCACAGATTTGAAAGGTGCAGCTCAGGAAAGCAGCATCCGTGAGTTGAAAACGAGCTCCTCTACAGATGGATGTCCTTCCATTTGGAATGCAGCACTGTTATTCTGTTATTAAAACAAAGAAAAAGACCTGAAGCCTTTACAATAGGCTTGTTTTATCAGTTGGTTGCGTAGCGTTATTTAAAGAAACCTACATGATTTTAATTTTGTTACATTCACGTATGTATCTACAAGTCATCAATACAGAAAGAAGTGCTCTCAGATTAGCGACTGGAGATTTGATCCAGACAGATGCCAGTCAAAGCTGGAAAGCTCATTTCCAGTGCCATTGTCAAGCACGGGGATGAGCATTCGCTGGAGTTCACTTTGAAATGAAAATGTTGCTGCAAAGGCCCCGCGCTCACCTGAGGAGCACAGGTTTGACCCAGTTGGACTGCATCCAGCTTGGAGTATCGCTGCGGCTTCCCGCGGGAAGCTGGAGTCACTGATAACTAATGAGGTCCGTACCGTGTTCCAAGTGCTCGCTGACAGCATGTCAAAGAGCAGCAAGGTAATATAAATAATAAGATTTTGCTCTGTTTTCTTTATTGCTCTTTGTTGCTTTTATTTTTAGCTCCTTGCTACAAGAGATGGGTCTCTGGATTGCTTGCTCTGGTGCACACACTTTCTGTTCCGCTGGCTGTCTCTCCCTCTGTCTCTTGACAGGTGTAAGGAGGATCCTAAATATAGAAGTCAGTTGGCTTCAGCAATCAGCACATACTGATTTAGCATTTCTCTTAACCAACTAAGCTCCAGAAGGGTATTTCTTTTAAATGGTTTTAAGTTTATTCAATTACAAGCTTTCTTAAAAACTGGTAGCAAACCAGGTTATCCTATGGCCTGAAGCGTATCATAAGCAAATATATCTCAGAGATGATAGTTGTCAGGAATGGCTCTTGCAATGGTAAGGAGAGAAAAATGCTATTTTAAAGGAGTCCCCTCTTTTAGCAGTTTAGCTAATGGTGCAGTATCTCGTTGGGCAAAACACTGACACAAGGTCTAAGTACAGCCTCCAGATTTTTAGACGAAGGAACACACTTTCAGACATAAATAACTGTGCACTTTCCTATGGATTTTTCCTCAGGAGAGACTTAACTGCAAGTGTACCGATTAGCTGGGGTTTACTTTGCTATACACAGAAATTAGGTGCGTAGTGAGAAATGTTTTTGTCCTGGTACCGAATGTTTATAGTGCTCAATAAAATTATTTTTAACGCAGAGTAATATTTTCATGATGTACTTTTATTTATGCCTCTGTTGAGGTCAGCAAAATGCTAATTCTTAAAAATTAATAGGCCAAATTTAATGTATTACCATTGCAAACAGTTCTATTTGGGATATTTGAAAAAAGAAAGAGCTGCATCACTACATTAAAGACAACTTACACATTTTGTGTTAGTCTTTCTCTTCTTGTTTCCAGTTGCCATTAATATTCATAGAAAATTTTCACAGTCTACACAGAAGAGAATTCTAAAATTCAGTATTTAATTGTGACAAGTGAGTTGCATGTGATGAAGAGCCTTTTTGATACTGATTTCTGTTGATTTTAATGTTTTAGGATTGTAATACACTTCTACGATATTCAACATTGTGTTAAACAGAGGAACACAAGTGAAGTCAGTGCCTTTATGCGGCTCAGAAAGGCAGTAGTACTTTTTTCATGATAGTTGTAGTGGTTACATGTGGCCTGTCTGGTTGTGAAAAAATCTGTAGCAAAATATAGCATGGGTTTGTTATGCTTATGTAAGGTTTATTTTTGGTAACCTGTTCTCCCTATACCCAGCCATGAGAAACAACCTGTTCTCCTAGTTCTTTTTTTTTTTTTTTACTTTTTTTTTTTTTTTAAATTGTTATAATGTATTGCAAGCTTCTGCCAGGTCTAGGACATCTGCTTAGTTGGTTTATGAAAAGTGATTTGAACCCACAGAAAGAAGTAAAAGAGCTGATAGGTAAAAATAACAGAACTGGCCCTGAGAAAAGGGGGAAAAAAAAAAAAAAGGTAGAAGATTTTTCTAAGAAAAGGATGCTTTCTCTGGTATGGAACAAGAGATTCAAGGATAGGTGTAATTATTTAATACAGGTAATCTCAAGCTTTATTCCTGAAAATCCAAACCACATCTAATGCACCTTCTGGGTCGAAGCTCTTTTATGTTTTACAGATCCCACTGAAGCCTAGTAGCTACAAGTTTGAGTTTTTGGATTCAAGGAAAACTGAATATTCTTCCGTGTGAACTCACGTGATCTGATTGAGACTTACCGAAGGAGCAAACCAGAATTGCCATAAACTGATAATGCAGCTACCTGAGAACAGCTTTAGCTGTAACCAGTGGCTACTGTGGCAGGCAAACTTATGTCTGCTGAGGCACAGCCCACCAGGTTGGGAGGAAGAGTGTGCATCTAATAACTAGAAGTTTATTCTTTCTTCAGTCCTCCATATTGGTTTTTCACTGCAGCATTATGCTGCTTCTAGTTGGCTAGATGCTGTCTGCCTTTGGCATACTGTTTGCTGAAAACAGTGGGAAGAACTTTTCTGCTGAATTTGTTTTACCAGGCTGGTGTTTATTAGACAGAAGAGTTGGAAGTCTCTTCTCATGGATATTGTCCTTCAGGAGCCACAATGCCACTCCTGTGTTGTGGCTGTATGATTACATGGTTCTTCTTTGCCCTTCATTCAGGACAGAATCCATGTATTCTACTCTCACATTTGCGTTTCAATAGTGTAGATATATTTTCTAAATAGAATAAAAAATTGGATCAGATGATTTTTCCATCAGCCTCCACAAGCATTAAATCAGGTCCATTTTTGGGATTATGTGAAAATATTTCCATCTTTGTGTATTACATCATAAAGTTACATGAAGCAAAAATTAGCATTTGTTCAGGAAAATTCACACTAAAACATCTCCCAGCAAAGGATAAGGAAAAAAGTGCATTTAGACTGTATTAGGAAACTACCTTCCTCGTAAAAAACCTTTGCTTATCTCCCTACCTATCTATCGATCTTTTGATCTCTCTATCCATCTAGCTATCTATTTAGTGGGATGAAGTTGGGGATAAGAAATAGGGCCTATAACTGGATTAAGGATGTAAGAAGGTTACCGAGAGGATGTAAGAGTACTTTGTGAGAAGAACTACCAAGATTGTTAATAAAAATAGAATCACTGGTCATGTTACATGCTTGGTAATACTGTGCTTGAAGTGGAAATACATGGAACAAAAAGAATCCCCGAGAATCAGTAGCATTAGGTATAGGGTGGTTTGCGGTGCTGGTAGTGGTACAAACATATCTTTATCCAAATAAAGAGAGGAGGAACTCTAGAAGTAGAGTTCATAATCTCTTATGCTGAAATAATTTCTGAAACTATACTCATGTTTGTATGCAGACATTTCAGGTACAAGGCAGGTTTTGTCTCCCCGTCCATGCTTGGCAAGATTAAAGGGTTGCACGATGCACAAACCTCAGGCAGCAGAGTTACAAATAGGAGGTATAAATCTTGAAAAAAGCACAGTCAGTTATGATTTTCCCGCAGAGAGAAGGAGCCCTTCACTGTTTTCAAAACAGGCTTGTGACTAACAGCTAGCTGTATAAATAATGGAGATATTCTATCTTATGTGATACATAAGAATTATCCTCTCAAGATGTACAGTAGTCCCTTAAGCAAACAGAGTATTTACTTTTCAAAGGACTGGGTAGTTTTTAATAGCGTTTCTTTACTCCTGCTTGATAGGACTCATATTACTAGAATTTGCATTTAAGCAATTTCAGACATTGTGGGGGACGTCAAGTATTTTATTTGTTAGAGTGAAAATAAAATGTCTTTATTTTTGAGTATTAGTCACTGCTTTTAAAGGTAATGGTGAAAAAAATCTTCTTATGAGGCATTACTCCCATACTCTTAGTGCAGCAATGTTTTGGGTTTATATTCTGTGAAATAGGATTCTTCATGGTCAGAGTTACATGGAAGAAACCAAATTCAGTGCTGTCAAAGTAAAAGGTTCAGGAAACAGATGGGCAGGATGGCGGTTTTAAGAAGCAAGAAAGAACTGTGATCCTCATGTCTTGAGTGCAAACCTACGCCGTGGCAATTACATACTATCATCTTTTCTGTCATTTCTAGCTTAGGATTTATAGGATCTCAGAACCTGTAGGTCAGACATATGCCTCCCATTCTCTTTTCCTTCAGGGGAAGAAAAAAAATCATATTTCTAAATACTTCTCTTTGTGTTAAAGTTTGAAACTACTTCAGACGTTATGAAAATTATTCTTTAATGAAAAAAAACACTGTGTCTCCTGATAACTGTTTTTGGTGTTTTGTTGTTTGTCGGGTTCTCGGGTTTTTTTTGGTTCCCCCCCCCCCTGCTCCCCGCCTCCCCATCGCTATTACGTGATAGCAGTCTCCATAAAACTTTGTCCATTCCAGGCTAAAACTCACTAACAAAATGAGGCAGTTTTTCAAGAAAGCAGGTCCTACAAATTAAAACTATCAACCCTATCAAGAGACAACAACAACCAACAGTGTGCCTGTACTCTGTTTATGTATGCTTTTTGCAAACACTGTATAGACCCAGAGCTTTGAATACTTATCTCCAAATTTACTTAGAACATTTAGCTTTATCTTCTGACAGTGATGTGTGTTTGCACAGCATTTTTTACCAAGCAGTGGTCAGAGGGCAAGATCTATCCAAATATCCCTTATTGTGACAAAGAGTGGCTACAGCTATGCCACGCTGCTCCCCAGGCAGTGGAGACCCAGCACGGGTCCAACAGCTGTCCCAGGACAGAAGATGTCAGTGATAAGAGCAACATGGTCTAGTGGGAAGTGTTCCTGCCCATGGCAGGGGGATTGGAACAAGATGATCTTTAAGGTCCCTTCCAACCTAAACCACTCTATGATTCTGTGGACAGGATGAGGGGCAATGGGCACAAGCTGAAACACAGGAAGTTTCATTCACATATGAGGAAAAACTTCATGATGAGAGTGACAGAGCACTGGAACAGGCTGCCCAGGTCATTTGTGGAGTCCCCTTCTCTGGAGGTGTCTAAGACCCTCCTGGCTGCAGTCCTGAGTAATGTGCTTTAGGCAGTCCTGCTTTAGCAGGGGAGTTGGACTAGACGTTCTCTAGAAGTCCCTTCCAACTGACAATTTTGTGATTTTTGACGGCATAGGTTGCAAAAGGCATAGCAGGTCTAGTCTAGATTCATAGCTTTCTCCTGTGAATTTTCATTCACATAGGCCATGGAATCTCAAATGGAGTGTAAACTCTGCTCTCCTCAGGCAAAACTTTTCAGGAAAGATTACTTAGTCTCTTTTTTCAGGGAAGACTTTACTAGAAATGCAGTTGTAATTGACACCTGCGTGCTCCTGTCCTTGAGAAACTAGTGTGTGTGGTGTATGATGTTAAACTGAAATGTCAACATCAGGGCAGCTGTAAACCCATCAGCTATAGATAGAAATGCAGAACAAACTGAAATATCTGTGTATTAACTTTATGGGCTCTGCTTGCATCAATGAAAGGAAACTGAGAACCCCACAGAAAAATATTCTTTGTCCTGAGAAGCCGTGCACCTAAAGCCATCTCTCTCTTCCGCCCAGTTTGCAAATTTCCCTGACCCCAGCTGGCCCAGTTCAAGAATTAATCCCCTGGTGGCTGAGGCACAGGAGTGGCAAATCCTCAAGCAGCACAATCCAATTAAGGGAAAAGTATGTACACCACAGTTGTGGCTCTGCAAAGTGCTTAGTGGGGCACTTAATGAGAGATTCCCACGTGTAGCTTGTCCAAACACGTTAACTTTTGTTTACGTACCTTACAGTGGGGGCTGAGGAACTGTAGGGAGGGGATGGGGAAAATAAAAGGACAGTTGCTCGGAGAGTGTTGCCACCTGGCAGTGGAACAGCTTGAGGGTCCTAGTTTGCACTTAGTCTTTGGAAACAGTTTTGTAACATCTTACGAATCACTTGGGCTCAAACCAATCTTGGGCTGTTTAATTAGGGAATATATTCTAGATTTCTGGAATTGACAGGAATCCACATATAAATAATATTAAGAATATAAATAACTTTCATATTTTCACTCTTTATATTCTTTTTCCACATTAAGAAGTCAGTTTCTTAACATTAATCACACATCAGCGTAAATGATGCTTCTTAAGTATGTCTTTGTGGAAGATTCTTCACCCATACATGATCAGGCTGCAGCAGACAATTAAGGTATTTCTCCTATTTATCCCAGTTTTCCAGCCTGTAGACGGACTGCCTGGAACTGCAGCTCTGGAATTCAGAACTGCAGAGCTCGCAAAGGACAGCTGAAACAGGGTGGGAAGACAGCACAGCTTTGTGTTCCCTGCACTTTATGTGTTAGCTTTTGGTGTTGCACATTCAACTTTTTAAAGAGGTGTCAAGAGATTTTGCTATTCCTAGTTCCAGCAAGAGCCCCAAAGAGGATCTCTTCTGGAAGAGTGTTGATACAGTGTGGCTTAGGGTGACATGCCAAAACATAGCACTTTATAAACAGTCACCACATTTTTAATGGTTTTCATCAGGAGACATTTACGGCTTGTCAAAGTGTCAGCCTGACAGCTACAGGGACTGAAATACACACCAGAGACAGCAGTATGGGCAGGACTTGGGTTAATTTCCTTGGTTAGCTGTTTCCATCCATGCTTTCTAGCACTGACAAAAGTATTAATTCAAGGAGCCCCAGCCCCACTGTAATTCTTGTGTCTGTCAAGAGCATCGTGTCAGTCCTGGACATGGTGCAAGTGTTGTTAGTGTTGCTTGGAGAGCAGTCACAGCTCAGCTGTGAGAGGCAACAGCAGTGCCTGACGTGCACGTGGCCACCTTTGAAGGATGGCTGGAGGCATTCCAATATACTTGCTGGAGGATGTCACTAACTGTCTCTTCCTTTCTTTTCCCTTCTTTTTAATGTGCTTTGTCACCTCTTGTAGATGCAATCTAACTCCATCCGGCTACACTGTGATTCTGCTGCTGCAGTAGGCTCTCCATTCCTCCGTGTGCTACTCCCTTCTCCTGTGCAGGAGACATAAACTGGTGGAGGCGTGAGATGGGATGAACCTTGGCTGTGTCCTCGGTGTGTTTGCAGTGCAGCTTAGCCAGGAAAGGAAGCTGGCAAGTGCAATTGATTCCTGAACTAGCATGTGATGTACAAAGCTGAATTTCTCAGCTACTGCTCTCGCCCAGCTCTGACATCGGGCATCATGACAAAAAGCCAGTGTCCCTCTTTGTGCTGTCAGGACATATTTCTTTTTTCGTTCTGCGAGGAAGGGGTAATGGCAACAGCCTAAATCTGCAGAGATTCAAGAACTGAATGCTTCCTCTGGAGCCTTAGACTTGGTTTCCTTGAGTTTCTCTTCTGAACTGCAAGGAGTTGCCACCTTCTACAACACAAGGATGCAGAATTAATTTCAGATTGTAATGCACTGAGATTTTAAAGTAGTAGGCACTATTTAAATATATTTTATAGACTAGTATCTGTATGTATAAAAATATGTATCCTCTCCAACTCCATTATAACCAGTGTTAAAAACGTTCACCACAAAGTATATTTATGTGACACGAGCTCTACTTTGTATTGAGAAAAATTAGTTGCCCTAGCAGGACCAGTGTGATTCAGGTGTTACCAAATAGAGATTCCTGTACAAGTTGCCACATTTGCTCTGAAACCTCTCCTTGTCTTTCAGCAACTGGAAAGATTAAGCATCTTTTCTCCACAGATAAATAAAAATGAGAAGCAGCACTCTGCTCCATTTACACTGGAAGACAGTTGATCATAAAACTAGTGTTCTGGTACCTGGTTCTGGATTTATTCACTCTCAGCTTGTCATCTTCCTCAGGCGTGCAGTTGTCCCAGCAATTCTTCTTGGACTGTTCTATTGCTGCTAAACTGATGACAGGCTCTCATGGATCCAGATTGATACAGGGCTACAAAGTCCCGCCAGGAGAATGTGGAGGCTGGTTTCTAACAAAATGTAGTAAATATAATGAGATTAGTGGCAAACTGTTAAGATCGTTTCTTTGCATTTTGAGCCAGGATATAGTTATTAATTTGCATATCAAAAGATTTTTCTTGAAAGCAAAATCCCATGAAAAAGTGTGGAAGGAGCCTCATAGGACTAAAATCATACCTCAGTCTGAGCAGCTCAATAGATTAATTGAAGACTTGACCATTATACAGTAGCATTCAGAAGTTTTGCAGTACAGAATTTAAGAGGCTTTTTATATGAATATGCTGCTATGGTAGATATTATTCTAAAAATCATGTTACTTGAATGACTGAAACATAAATTGAAACTTGATTTTTTTGGGGGGTTTTTGGGTTTTATTGCACTTTTTGTTTTCTGGATCTGTAAGTTTATTCTAAGGGGCATATTTATAAAACAGATTATAATAGTCGGCAAGACTTTAAAAATGGTAGATACTACAGTTGCACAGGTCTGAAAGTTGAGTTTCTCAAAAAACTGTACAGAAAACAAGATAAGAAATGGGAAAAATGGAGAATGTAAGCGAAGGGGCTAGCAGCACATTATCACAGCAGTGGAAGCATACAAAGGGATTCAGATTCTGTACCTGGAAAATGTCAAAGCAATGGTAAAATAAGATAAAAAAAGAACAGGAGAGTACAGGGCCTAAAGCAGCAAAACTTAAAAAAGACTTGTTCAAACAGCATTCTGTAAAACTAAATGCAAATTCCAAGTCTTTTGACTTTAATGTTGTGTGGTATATCTTTAAGACCATGGGTTAATGGAAAAGATGACTAGTCAGTTTTCATCAGTCAAAATCCGTGTCCCCAACCTCAGAACATTTGAACTTCATTATCCCCAAGCAGTTGTCAAACTGTCACCTTTGTATATCCCCAAGGAAGCATAACCCAGCATTAGTTAGTTAGATTTCAACAGTCTGTAAATGTGCAGGTCCGGACAGCATATATTTTAGAGCTCTAAAGGGACAGCCTCTGAATCTGTGAAAATGATCTATTCTAAATCTTACGTATCAGAAGAAGTATTTGATATTTGAGAGAAGGGAAGGGAAAGGAAGGGAAGGGAAGGGAAGGGAAGGGAAGGGAAGGGAGGAAAAGAGAAAAACAGACTAGAGACTGACGTAGGAATATGCTAACAAACTACTCTGTTCTGGAAAAATATTTAAACAGTGTCAGAACTTACTACAGAATATTTCAGATGGCATTATGGAAGTAACCAGAAATACTGCTAAACAAATATTTTTCATTAAATCTAGTTATTTTTATCAAGAGAAATTTGAAGAGGGAATTAATATGAAGAAGTATAATAAAAGTCTAAAATCATTCATTTAAGCAAAATTGAGGTACAGAACATAGGAAGTGACTTAACCTTGCCTCACAGTGTCTTGGAAAGTCTAGAAAAATGTGCAATGTTCTCATTGTTAATTCATTAAAAAAATCACTTTGAAGGGAGAAGATAAAAGAATGCATAAAATGTGGAGATCTACTTGGAAACTATGGAGAGGCAAAAAAGGGCAGCTGATGTGAGCCGGAAGAGTAGCCATGTTATAGGAAGCAACACTCAAAAAGAAAGAAAAGAAAAAAATATTAAAAGAAAGATTTATATGAGCATCTGTACATTTTCTAAAGGGACTCTGTGCTTCTATATTTGAAGTTAGATTTTTGAAAATTAACCATTCAGTAAATTTGGAAAATCAGTCTACTTCGCTGTGTCTTTCATACCTGTGCAAAATAATTCGATGCTTATAAAGGTCTTTATCATATAACCTGCATATTTAAGAAATTAAATGCAGAGTGCTTGACACTTTCCTTTATGGTTAATCTAATTTATCTCTGCAGCTTCTTAGGAAGGATGTGAGTATGAAAGAACTGGAGAAAATACAATGATTTATTTTTAAAGATGTAAAATTGGTGTGTAAGACTTTGGAAGAGATTAAAAAAAGTTAAGTGTACATAGTTCAGAAGAGAGAAGACTGGTCATATGTTCAAGGTCTGTATATACACCTTCTAGCTTAATGATACAAATTAGAGAAGAGGTTTACAAAGTTCCTGAAGAAAGTGTTAAAAATGAATAGTTTAAACTAAGGAGCAGGGAGGGAGGAGAAATGTACATAAGTATTCACAAAAAGGTTTTAGATCACAAGAGTGACTAGAGAATTGGAACAGACAACCACTGGTGAGTACTTGCTGTTTGTGAACAGAGTGATGAGGCCTTGAACCCTCAGGTCTCTAAGACTCTGATGCAGAGAGGTGATGGGGACTATTTTGCTGTCCTTTCCAGCTTACAAGGGTGGTTGGGGAAAAAAGGACTATCACAAGGTTTCTAAAGTATCTCAGAGAATGTAACAAACAAACAGACAAAATCTCTTCCTTGTCCTTTGTATTGAGCTGTTGCAAATGAGCCAGGGATTGGTCAGTACGAATGGATTTAAACTGAATGAATAAATGGAAGGGATCCCAAGCATGGGCTTTAGGACTGGCCCATGATCGTTTCTGCTGTTCCAGTGATGCCAGGTGCAGTCCTGGTGCAAGTTAACTCCCAGACACTGCCTGAGCTTACTTCTGAGCACAGCAAAATGAATGTTCTGCTCTCAGTGACCATGCTAGAAGTGGTCCCCGCTTTTGGAAATGGTCCCCTTGGGAAGAGCAAGAGAACTGAGGTACATGGATGCAGTGATTTGACACTTGCTGTCAGAGCCAGACAATGGTCCCTTGCCTGTTTAGGAGTACAGCTGTACCCTTACCTCTTTTTCTCAGGAGAGTGTTTAGCTCCTTGCAGGGGTAGGAAGCATCAAAGTTTCATAGCTGTAGGATGTTATTGCAGTTTAATAGCAAAAGTCCTCAAAGGTGACTAGATTGCTTTTTGCTCTTCTCTGGCCACAGCAGTCTGCTGAGGGCCTAATACTGGCGTTTGGACTCCACTTTTATTTGGACTGTGCTCAGGGAAAGCTAGAATTCAAAGCAGTATTTGCAGAAAGGAAGAAAAAGCTGAAAATGTGAAACTCTTATTCTATCCATACTTAAACAAAACAGTATAACTGGTCCTTCCACCTTTGCAAGTTTGTTCTGGAAAAATAGTCTCTCTTTTTGGTCCACGATGATAGCTGCCATGAGCCACCTTTTAAATTTTCTAACAGTGTTTCCCCCTCTATTGTCTGTGTTCTTGAGAGAGGGTCTCTCTGCGAACATCTTAATGACCAGTGGTTGGTTTATTTCCTCTTGAGGTTTGCTCTGATTCATCAGCAAACTTGTCAGTGGTTAGTCTGGTGATTTGCTGAGAAGTTTGCCTGGTGTGTGAAGCAATATTGTCCTGCTGTTTTCTTAAACTCTCTTATCCACCTGTATTATGTTTGGGTTTGTAGTTTTTAAGTTATTTCTGAAATGGGATACTCTGGCCACATAAAGACAGTATAAGCGTGTGCAGAGGTCAGCAATATGGCTCATGGTCCACATGACATGACTGTCACAAACCAGTGCTAACAACAATAATGATAACAACAGTAACACACTTAGTGTGCAGGTGACTATTTTCTGCTTGTGCCATGTCTTCCATGTGAGCTCAACAGGGTAAGAGTCAATTGTAGATGAAGATTTGTGCTGCATATATTTCAAAATGGAGACTGTATCAGTTCATCACAGTGACCCGATAATAACTTTCTTGGAGGATGGGTTGAAATTCATTTATGGCACAATGGTGAACTGTGGCAAAGTAGTTCTATGTGCAGGAGATACATGCCCTAGAGTTCATAATCATATGACCTTACTTTTCTCCTTTCCTGGAAAAATGATAAAGAACTCAAAATATGAGTACCAGCAGGCCATTAAGACTTGCAGCAGGTAGTATGGTGACCTAGACTGTAGATTAGATCACCTAGTTTGACCTTCTGGTTAATGTGACACCTCACCCAGTAATTTCAACAGTCAGCACATGATTTCTCCTCCAGCCCTGGGATTACATAGCATTAGAGAATTTCTTGACCAGTGAAGGACAGAATTCAGTAAGGGCTCACACTCAAAGGGTGAAGAGAGCAGTGATTAGCCACATGGAGTGGACATTTTATTTCCATTCATTCTCTTTAAATAAGAACAGTTTTTCAGGCCATTCTTGTGTGGAAGAAGCTGAAAGAGAAGAGACCAATAATCTTTCCTGATTGTTCTTCAGGCTGTCGGAGCCTGAGCACCACAATGCCCCTGTTTATCCACTCTTTTATTTCTGTCTGTATTTTATTAGCAGGTTTTCTTTTGCTTTTTTTGTCTATTGCTCAGTTTTATGAAAGTTTCTAGTATATGTCCTTTTCAGAAAGATGATACAGGTTTGCAGTGTCCTGGGATTTGGAAAGACCTAACTTGTGAATGTGTCCTGACTTTGACCATAGGGCTTTATAGAAGAGATGCATTAAATGTACAAAGCACAAAAAAATTATGTGCTAGACTCCCTAAGAAAAGAAAGTTAATTCTGGGAATTAGAAATCATAGTAAAAATTGAAACTTCTCCAGCCAAAAAGATGAATAATTTCCATGTCATGATGTGGAATTACAGAGTGTAAATAAGCAGAAGAAATATGTCTTTTATTTTCTCCTAACGTAATGAAATCAGTATCTTGTGTAGCAACTGGCACAGTAGTTAAATTGTTGTTTAATAGTAAATTGAAAAAATTACTTTCTTGTCCAAAGAATTTTGGTAAGAATTTCTTTCTCTGTCTATGTCTCTCCAACAGTTCCTACCAATTAATTTTTAAGATTTCTTTCCTTAGAGGGAAAAAAGAAAAAAAAAAAAAGAAAGAAAACTAAACAAGAACTGTCAATCCAAGGTGACATTTGAAGGTCAACAGACACCTGTTTAGAAAAAGAAATGGGAAAAGGCCATTTTTGCAACTTCTCAAAAATATTAAACAGCTCTTAAATCTGCTATGATTTATTTTACATTGTATATAGTAGGCTACAACTGGGGAGGACAAATAAAAAAATGAGGCTGGAAAGGAATTAATAGAAACATTTAAAAGAAAGTCTAAGATTTTAAAACATATCAGGTTCTTTTGCAATGTTTTTTAAAGCTAAGACATTCTTTTTATCATAATTCTTCAAGATCTTTCATGAATAAATATAATTTGTGAATGAAGGGCTTGAAATAAATTTTTAAACCAAACATAGTGTCAGAAATGTCTCTGTACTAAGGTTTTCAAGAAACTAGTGTCCAGACACTGCATCTTTTTTATAATGCACTGGTGAATTTTTGTGGCATTTTCCCAAGAAAACATATTTGTAACTTGTAGAAAAACTCCCATGTCACTGGTTGGAAGCAGAAAAGTTTAGAGTGGTTCCTGATATGCAGTAGAGAGCATGTTACCCTTCTGAATGTGATGAGGATGGAAGATTGGTCATGTGGCATGGAGGTATATTCTCCCTGAGAACCACAACCCCGTGTGTCTTTGTGCTAAATCCCTGCTTCATTCCACCCAGTCAGAATTGTGAGGTCTGCATTAACTCCATCAGTCCCATACCAGAAAGGAGGCCACTAGACCCAGGGTGCATCATATGATTTTCTCAATAGATAGACTAAAGAGTGAACAGCATTGTAATCCAAATGTCCCCTTGTCTCTAGAAATGATTTCTCAGGCCACAAGTTGTGAGACATTGGCAGGGCCAATATATGGAGAGTCCCAGTGTCACTCTTCACCAATAAAAAAGCTGCCGGTTGAACCTAAGCTGGTTGACCTACAAGTCCTTTGGAATTGATGTCAGATGGACAAAACTAAATGAACAGAAGGTGATGTTCATGCTTATTCTCCCATGACAGGTACAACAATGACACAGGTTCTAGAGAGAAAGAAAAACGTCTAGGGAAAAAGAAAAAAAATACTCTTGAAGTCTTATTATTCCTTCCTTGGTAATATTTCAGTCTCAGGGCTCTGGCTTGCCGAGAGAGTTGAACACCTCTCTGCGTGAAGGTGAGCGTGCGCGCCAGGCCCTTAAATATGATTTTTTTAAAAAAGAGTCTTCACCTCTGCTGCAGCATGGAGATTCTCTAAATTTCCTCTGCTCCTGCCTGAAGCATAAATATCAACAGGTAGAGTGCAAGTGACATACGGTGAGATTCCAGTGGAGTAATTTGTTAGCAGAGTGGCTATCTTGCTTTGAGGTGCAGGTTTCTGGCAGGTTATTATTATTTTTTTTTTTGCCCTTTTTTTTTTCTCCTTTTGTTCTCTAGCATACTAACCAAAAAACCTGCTGAGTGAGGATAAAGCATCCTCACTAAACCAGATGTCACTTCTCAAGATTGATAACACTTGTAAGAATAGCTGTAAGCCTAAAGGCCAAACTCTGCTCTCAGCTAACCCTTTGCAAGCATTAGCACTTCGGGTTTGGGTGTTTATTTTTTTTTTTTCCCTAACTGCTTGACATCTCCCTCGTTACTGATATCTACTAGTTTGCTTCTTTTTGTCTTGTTAGATGTCCAAAATCCTCCGCTGAGGGGGTGAAATGATGTGAGGCAGTTGTATTGCAAGAGCCGCTCAGGTGTTCACCTGTAAGGGTATGGTCTGTCGGTACGGATTGCACGTCACACACTTGACCCGTGGCAAGGCTGTTTTGCACCTGAAGTGTATAAAGCTGTTGGAAATAGGAGAGTTTTGCATATGACTGAAGTGTTCCTTAGCCTGTGACTATATATGTGGGCAAATCCAAGCTCAATTTGCTGGAACACCAAGCACGCTGGCAGGTAGTTCACATAGCCGTGTCAGCAATAGTGTAGTGCTGGCCAAGAGGCTGTGCAGGGAGGCAGGCTGTGTCTGCCTGCCCATAATGCAGTGGTAACATAAGTTTTTGGGTGGAAATGGCCAGAAGCAGGCACAGAACACAGAATTTCCCAAGAAGATGCACACTTAAACTGATTATTTTTTGCTGCAGAGATGACCTTGTATTCCCTGCTTTTGTAGCCAAACAATACAGTCCATGGGCTCACACATACTATTGCAGAAGAAAGAATTATTTACAATAAAATCCAGTACTTGGAGGTGTAGCCTTTTTTACAGAAAAAAAACATCATTCCAACTCAGCAAGTCGTAAGATGTCAGTCTTTCTATCGCTACTTTGCTGACATGGAGATATGTTCATTCTCACCTGCAGATGCTGATAATGAGGAAAGCCCCTGCACTGATTTAAAGGACCCTTGTGGCTATGGAATATCCTTTTCCTTTTCAGGAGGCAAATTAGAAAAAATACAGTCAGTTGTGTTTTTTATGTTCTTTTCTATCTAGCAAGGCTTTATTAGCTCTAATAGAAATGGAACCTAGTCTGGCTTTTTGGAGCACCACTCTTAATTTCTACATAGATATGAATTTTATAATAGCATATTAGAGATTGCCTTAGTGATATTTTTTTATAGCTCAAATAATTTTATGTGTGCTTCTACACTTTCGTACATCTAGTCCTTTTAAAGTATGCTAAAGCTTTTCCCTTTTCTCTATCAAGCTGGTGTATCACAGCTCAAACTACGCGCCAGGATGACACTGTCGCTCTTCAGAATCATCTGTATCCACATAAGAAATGCAGACCGAAACAGTCACAAAAACCTGTTCTTTGGTTGGTGTTACAGATTTCTAATGCTTGCTACCTAGCTCTTCTTTGCACTGTATTCCTAATACCTTTGATGGAAACTGAGTATGAGATGAGTGTGAAATACGCAGTGGTAAGTTGTTGAGTAGATATAAGCTCTGCATATAATTGTAAAGATATATGCCCATTTTTATTAGCTTGTGCAGGGAAGCTGCTGCTGTGGTACTTGCACTTCTTTGCCCTATTAATTGTAGATTAAATCAGCAGTTCTGTAATCAGTTCCACAAGGGAAGGGGAAAGTTAATTCTTCTTGTTACCTTTTGTGGTTTTCATGCAGACTTTCACGTGAGGCTTCCTGTGCAGAAGAGTTTGCAGGATTAAGGACTGGGAGATATTAAAATTCATTTTTAAGATTACAGAAAAAAAATCAGGTCCTTATTCTCTGGTAGTGATGTGTTGAAAAGAGTGTTTATGTAAAGCCATACACACATGTTCATGTGGGTTTCTTGACAGCAGTAGCTCCACACACATTAAAAAGAAATAAAGACATCTTTTATTAAAAGTAGCTTGAGAGTTAGAAATAGTGGAGCTATATCCATTAAATACTAATATTTATTTCTAAACAATTTCCAAGATAAGTATGAATTCGAGCTGTTTAAATGTTATATTTTTCTGTTGCTGCTAAAATGTATTTGGAATTAAGTGTTTGATTTATTCATGAATCATTGCAAAAGACTTCTGTGTAGCGTTATGCTTTTGTGTATATACAGATATTTACATATACACACATATGCACTCATTTAAAAAACTAGGTGGTCTGTTTAAAACTGCTGTGAAAATATCATTCCCTATGTTGCTGAAAGTTAAAATTCACAGTAATTTATCATTTTTTTTTTCTGCATATAATTGTGTTACATTTAAAATATCTCTGAAAAAGCAACTATAAGAAGTATTTTATAATTTATAACGAACCACTGTTCTGCTTAAGTCATATATACAGTGGCCATTGTCCTTCATCATCTGAAGTGCAGATGTGATCCATCACTATAAATTATGTTGAATTACATACAAAACTTTCCCCTAACTGTCTTACATACAAGATGCTGTTTCATATGACCACACTTTTACCTGCAGGACCAGTTTCTGATGAATGTTTAAAAATAACCTCTTAATGTACAATTTAGTTGGTTCTGAAGCAGAAACCACCTAGGAGAGTGTCTGGCCAGATTGAAGCCAAATGATGTGGATCAATGCAGTGAATGGTCCAAATCAGTCCAGATACAGCAGGACTTTCCTGGAGATTTCTTCAGGACTGGCCAAAATTCCCACTTGAAAAGCTCCTGCACCAGTTAGTGACTGGGCTGTGGAGGTGGCTGGGATTCAGTCATTCATCTTGGCTAAGTGTTTTCACTCACATCAGTCCATGGGCTCATCTCTGCAGGTGTTCCTGGCCCACTCAGGGGATTAATGGCCCAAGTACACTTGTGCAGACAGGCACAGCCTGATGCCCAGCTACACCACAGCTATAGCTCCAGGAACTGGTTTGAAACTCACCGTGTATCCCACTCGTATCGCAACCTCCATCACTCTTGCACATGTTCTTAGGGGTGATGAGGCTGCACTTGGGATACAGCACCCATTTCATGCTTCTCAGTTCAAGGAGGATGTTGAGGAAGGAAAGGATAATATATTTTATATTATAGATCTATAATATATATCTCTCTCTAAGATATATATATAGATATATGTATCTAAGGATAATATATTTTACACAAATACAGGCTGATAAAAATAACAAATTACCCACCTACATAAATATCTATATAAATACCTACATAAATGAACTTTCCCTTTTAGATTGATAATAAGTGTTAAGAATATGAGTAGTAAAATTGTTGTTTCCATACTGTTTGATGTATTGACAAAGTAGGTGATGCACCCTCATCCCCAACAATCATGCAAATACCTCAGAACTATACAGCAGTTCTGGTACTTGAGACAAACCTTTCTGATATCTCATGTTCTTATCAGCAGTTGAATGCATTTTGATTTAGTTGTGATTTGATGGAATGATTGCAGTGAAGGCTATCATTATAAAAATGAGTGATAAAGGGATAAGATGAGCATAAAAATAAAATCTTTATGTTGCAAACTATTTTACAGTGGTCTCAGTTGAAAAAAGATATTCTTTATAAATCAAGAAGGAATACTGTTGGAAATTCTGGTGACTGTGAGAAAGGGTATATAAATATTATTGCAAAAACATATTAAGTTTAGCTGTAAATTCTGGTGTGGTTAGCATTTTAGTTCAGATCAGGAATGTACACATTGGATTCACACTGCAGAATGATCTTGGTGCCCACAAATTTTATTCTGGGTGAAAATCAACTGGAAGTTGTGCTTCAAAAGCACAGTCATCACTCTCTCACTGCCCATGGGCATTCAGTCCACAGAACCAAACTATAATGAAGTCCCAAGGAAAATGTCCAAAGTGCACCTGGGTTGGTCCTCAGCATAATGGCTTTGCTGCCCAGATTTGCTCCTGTTGTGCTACAGAGTTGGATAGTATGGACCTAGCTTCTGTTTCAGTGATGTTTTTCTGGACATTTTCTAACTGCACTCGGTTTTTCTTGGAAAAAATCTTGACATCACTGGCACCAGTGAACATTTTGAAAGTGATGAAAATATTCATCAAAGTTTCACAGCCTTTTCTCCCTCCACCCTTCTAACTTGTATTTCTTTGGAATTGCTGTGATTTGAAGAGATTTCTTATTTTATCATCCTTTCACAGCAGACACTGTTTGTAGAGGAGCAGACCCACAATAAAGAAGGAAGAAAGCAAGTCCCCTGAAGTCTTTTCTGGCATTACTTGATTATCCCATTCCCCTGTCCATGCTTAAAGTATGAATTTTTCATTGTGATACTGAAACTTGAGCTCATCAAATTCCCCAAAAGAATTTGAAGTAGAAGCTGCAATTACTGTCGTTCAGATACTTCCAGCATGTCATGCTCCATATTTACAGATGCCATTACTCTGTGCTGTAAAGCTTTCATTCTGGTACAAGGAATTCTGGCTGTTTAGTGCTAACATCCAAAGACCACGTTGAACATTTTAGGTATGTGTTGTGATTTTCCTCAAGCTTCTTTCTTATTAAGTCATGCAATTTTAATGTGTTTGTGTCATGAGTTAGAGTGGCTTTTGACTCAAGGTAACTGATTATATAGAGTCATGGAAGTAATCGCAATCGTGAAGACCTATGAAAGTGAAGAGTCAGTGAAAATATTTTGTAGCTGCTCAGCATCTTTTGGAAACAGTGCTCTATGAAAAAACAAATTACACTACAGACGACACAGAAATGATATGCATTCTCTCATCAAGAGCTTCGTGTTTCTTTAGTACCATAGTACCAGAGCTTTTTTTTTTTTTTTTTTTAATTCTTCCTCCTTTCAGTTGTTCAAAACATTTTTTTTTGCAGGAGGATGAAAATGGTCAGGTTTTGCCTGGAGCACATGTATAAATTTAATTTAAACTTTTCAAAAAATAAAAATAACTTATTTTTTTTTTTTTCTGTTTAGATAGGCTTCATTGAATTCGGTGAAAAAGAATCATATTATTTAAGACCTTACACAGTGAAATTATTTGCAGTAAGAGTTTTACTGAAAGGAACATGTCATAGCATCCCTTTTTTCTTTGCTTAAGGCTAAAGCAGTGTTACGTGAGTCTGAAAAATACTGAGTCTACTGTATGCATGTCTCAAGTAATGGGAGCTTGAGTGTATGGCTGGTTAAGCAATCAAACACTTAACTATCGAGTGGCTTGGTATAGTCATGGTAGTGACTTTCAAAGGACTAACAGATGTCTATGCAGACCACTTGTATCAAATGTGTAGACCAAGAAGCATCCAAACAGGCAGTTGAAAATACATAGCACAAATAAAGCACATGGTGTTTGCTAGTAAATGGAGCTTGAGAGTGTATTTAGCATATGGCGAAACAATAAACTAAATGGTATATATATGATAGAAGATGAAAACTACTGGAAGAAGGCATGACTTAATGCATGAGGAACTTGGTAAACGTATGTAAAATAGAGCCATAGTTTTGATTCTTTGGACTCGGGCTACAAGACAGCTGACCTCAGCACTTTGCCAATTTTTAGATTTGCTCTCATGGTGCTATGAATGAAATAAAGCCTGTGTGAGAAATCCAATATGGAGGAAGCAGCTGTGACCAGTCCATGAGACCTTCTGGCCTGGGGTGCCTAAAGGTGACTTGGCACGTGGGGCAGTTAGAGAATTGGTTGTCCCTGGGCAGATGTCCTGTGCCAGTGAGAGAAGCAGGCTTGGAAAGGAGCGTGTGGCATCTCCCTTAATCCATTATCACGTAGCTTTAGAAAGAAATGATGTCTTATCATTTAGCTATAGCCACATACAAAGCTGTGTGTTGGCTTTTCTTTTGAAAATTTAAATGCTTTGTTGGTTAATATAATTTCTTTTGCAATGGAAAAGTAATATTGGTTTCTGTATTGACATATCACTCTGGAAGCTGCTAAAACCTTACACCAGTGTAAAAGCAGAGTGAAGTAATGTAGAATGAGAGACCTATTTTGCTGCATCAAGGGAGTACTGAGGATTTGAGTGGGTGTGGAGAGGTACAGCTGCTTGGATGGTTTTTCTTGCTGCTTCTCTCTGAATATTAGGGGGCTGCAAAGGTTATAGATTTGCAGGACAAAGCTTTTGCTGCTCACATTTTCTTGCCCAAAAGTCTAGTGAACCCATGGCCGGGATGATGGTTCTTTTCATGGTCCTGCCATGATCTCTTTTATGATTTGGCAGGTCACTTGTAATTTGTTTAGCCTTTCAGGAAATACCAATTTGGAACATGCAATGTTGACAAAAGGCAAATAAGCGTAACAAAGAGGGTGGTCCCTTTACTTGTCCAGATGACTGATAACAAATAAAAGGTCAGCTTCACATTTCATAGGTCACTTACTTTTTTTCTTGTGGGAACAAAATCAATCTGCCCACTTTCCCTCCCCAAGACCAATGGACTGTGTGAATGATAATGTGACTCTTTTTGTGCTGACACGCTTTTTGGATTGGCTTTTGAAAGGAAATGGTAAAAGTCAAAAGTCAATGTGCTAAATATGCACTTGCTAAGGGATATGCGATTGTAGGTGGAACAAGAGACAATTTCAAAGTATCCCATCAGAGGAGAAGAGAGAATACTGCAATTTTATCATGACAGTGAATTGCATCAGGTTTTACAGTTTACTAGTCCAGAACATGCACCCGATTATTTTGTATTTAGCAGTTTTCAAGGGTATGGCAACCAAGCTACCAATACCTTGCTCAGATAGGAAAGCAGGTAGCTATCAGATACCTTTAGAGTACATTTTGATGCATATTTTCAATATTTCATTATGTGGTATTCTATAAAAAATGTGTATGGAGGAAACGACTGTAGTGTGATATTCAAGTTTATATACACAGACTTTCCATCTCAACTAGTGCTATGTTCTTAGGATGTAGATATCCAAATCTGACACCATCATTAAGAATTTCATTACTTTTGTGCCTTCCTCTTTAGCCTTTTCATGGCATATCATGGGTTTGCCTCCATGTTGTTTTATTGTATTAAGAACTACTTTTAGCTGTCTCAATAAAGGTTTTCTACAGACTTGGAGAACATGACAATAGACCTGTATTGTGCATATATTAATGCACCTCCTGGTGTCTGATATGACTGATGGTTTTGTACTGGAAATGAGAAGATAGTGTTTTATGATGTGTGCTTATCATAAATCACAGTTTAGGAATGTCTGATTTGGTGTTTGCAATGTGAAAGCAATTTACTCAGAGAAACAGAAGAACTATAAAAGATTTATACACAATTAGGAGTTTAACTTGAGTAGAAATGTCAACATTTTTCTCCCCAAATGCTCTTCCGTGAAAGTACTCTCCTCTTCCCCTTGGAGGATATACAGTAGCCTACATAAATCAAAGTATTAAGTTGATTAAATATTAAACACAAATTCTAAACTTTCATTAAAGTGGTCTGTTACCTTTGTAAGACTGAAAGCTATCTCATCCTTCTTATCTAAAGTATCATCAGTTGTACTGCAGGCAACAGATCTCACATAGCACTGTGCGCTCGTATTTTAAATGAAAAGAGATTATGTTTCAGCGACATGCTTAGAAAGGGCTATAAATGGATCAAATTTTGATTGTGCTACTTTGTTGTGCACTAAGGGGCTTTTAAACATCAGTTGATCTCAGAATGCTTTCCAGATAGCCTTTAGCGATCATGATTGCTAGCATTAAAAAAAGGACATGCTAATTCTTCAAGTGGGGGGTGGTCAGGTGTCTCTGGCTTTGTTTACTTTCTTCTGTACCCACACAGATCAAGTGGCTGTAGATGTGGTAGACTCGCCCATTCTCAAACTCTCACTTGAATTTAAGGAGGGGGAGAGAGGAGGAGGCTATTGAGAGGGGCAGGTTGACGATTTACTGAAGGAATGTTTTCTTTTGCAAAACAACCATGGGGATTTAGACACTTGTGAAAGCTCCTCTATGATTTACCCCATGATACAACCCTTAGGTGCAGCTCAGAAAGCCCAGTTCAGACATTTGACTCCCCACTCAGCCAATGCTAAAAGTCAGAGACTTCCAAACAGGCAATTTAGAAAATCTACAGTGAAAACCTAAAGCAGATCACACAAATAGCCCTCAGATTGTCTTTAATGTAATGGAGGTTGAGTGCACAGATCCTTTAGGCATTGAAAAACATTCAGAGACTTCATTTGTACTCCCAAGGACTAAGCACTGTGTAAAGTTACACTACAGATATAGTCTCTATCTAGAGAGTTAATCATATAACAGAACATTAAAGGTGTATAAGTAAAACAAACCACTCATAATTAGTGCCAGATAAACAGACTTTGACTACACATAAAGCACCTGCTTGTTAACTGTTGCTTAACTTTCAGACACTAGAATCAGTGATGGTGTTTGTTGCCTTTACCACCTCCTGAAGTTAGGCTAATACTCAAAGGGCTGTTGTAAGCTGTCTCAAATAACCCAGATAAAGCTAAGATAAATTAAAATTATTCTGTAATATTATTACAATTAAGCATAAATACATTTCAAACCACAGTCTTGAATTTGAGGCTTGATATGTGATTTCTGAACAGTCCTTTACTAAATTATCAACCTGCCTCTCTCAAGGAAATCCCCTCTTAAATTCAAATGAGAGTTTGAAAACAGGCCTGTCTACCACAAAGGAAGTCCTTTAACAGCCTCTTAAATAGACAGGATATTAGTGATGACCATTGAGGGAGGGAAATACAACTATTTGGATTCATAAAAGATTCAACTCAGTTGAAATTCACTTCTTGGCACATGGAAATGGCCCAGAGGTTGTTGATCAGGTTGTGATCATTCAAATCACACTTAAGATTCTGATCCTGTTTGGTTCCCATCTGCTGTATTCATCTAATACAATGCCTGTAATCCACAGAGAAAGAAAATCTAGGTCCTTCTAGTGCACCTCTGAAGCATTAATCTGTAACTAGGTTGTAAGAGATGGGCAATGGCATTACATTTAAAGATGTCTCCGTGGTAGCAGTGTAACAAATGAGTTTTTATCTAGAGAAGATTGACCTTTATTTTGTGCAAGCTAACTAGAATCTTTGACAAAATTTGGATAATAGGTTAGTGCTTGTTGCAGGCAATTTTAGTTGACTTACACATGTTGTGTAAGGGGTTTCAGGTAACACTAACTCACTAGAAATACTTGTTTGAGACAGTATTTTGAAATAAGGAAACGGCATGGACTTCACCATGCTGTGAAGTCTATTTTAACATGCATGCAATGGAACAGGCAAAAAACCACTTTGATAAAGAAACTACTAACCTAAGATGTAAGGTGCCATCAAAAACATGGAGAAAACAATGAAAAATATGCTTATGAAGAAGAACATTGTACAGATTATGACACTTAGTGAATGAGTGTCTGGCACAGGTATGGCTCTACTATTGCAGAATTAGCCTTATGGTGAACATGAAAACATGGTTGTACTAAAGTTTTTGCCTTCCCTTCCATCTGGGGAATGCTACATATTCAGAGCTGTCGAGGCATTCAGTGTATCCTTGGAATCTGGTATGTTGTCACAGCAAAATTGTATTACGGTCATGACAATGAAGAGAAATGCAGAAACTGCACCTAGTTTAAAAGGCTCCTTCATCTTTCTCTAATGATATCGACAGCCTTTTCACTGAGCAATTTGGAAACTGCCTAGGGTAGCATTTTATAAATAAAATACAATTTTTTAAAAAAGCTGAAATACTCTCGCTCACAGAAATTTATCTAAATTAAGCAATTCAATCTTTTAGTTTATGCTTTTGAAGTATGAGAGCTGTCTCTTCATTCCCACTTTCTGTCCCTGCCAGCTATTGCTCTCTTCTAGTTACTGACACCCATCCAGGCCTAAATACATGCAGCACGACCCTCCACAGTTGACATTTTCCCTGCTTGCCAGGCTCTTTCTTATTTGCCTCTTTTCTGTTGCCTGAATACTTCATAACCGTGCTTTTCAATACTCCTTAGTTACTTCTGATAGCCCAGGTTGGAACCAAGACATTTTGTGTCACAGTGCAGCTCACAGCAGAGGGAGAAGCAGACTGAGCTGGAGAGTGGCTTGTGTTCTTTGCATGATCAGATTCAAATTAGGGTTGTTTATATTTCAGTACCCTTTTCTTCCCTCCTTCCTTCCTTCCTTCCTTCCTTCCTTTCTTTCTTTCTTTCTTTCTTTCTTTCTTTCTTTCTTTCTTTCTTTCTTTCTTTTCTTTCTTTCTTTTCTTGAATCTGCAATTGTTTATTAAACTGTTGGTAGTGTTTTCCCTTCAGAACAGCTATCACTGTTGCTCTGGGTGAACACTTCTCTTAATTAAATGCTATTTATGATTCTGTAACTTAAAAATTTACTAGTTTATACTGGGAAAGGGAAACAGAGAAGGAGGTGCTGAAAAAGGAAACGGAATGCACTCTTGTGATTTTTCTATTTTGCATAAGACAAAAGGGCATTACTTTAGCAATTGACTTTTTTTCTTTGCTCACCATAATGACTGCTAGAGATACTGATTTAATCAACCAACCATGCAAGTGCAATGATTGTGAATCAGATCGTTGTGAAGCAAACAAATGTTTCACAGTAAATTGCCAAGGGATACCAGTTACCCCGGTCTGTTTTTACTCAAATAGATTGCCTTTTAAGCAGCTGCCTTATAAAAAGCCTTTGCCATGTATGGACCTTTAATCAAAATGTCACTAAATCCTGTGTTCTGATATGCTTCATTTGAAACACGTCCAATGTTCTTATTTATTTAATTGTCCAGCCTTGACTCCAGCCACCGTTAACCCTAGTAAGCAAAGATGGATGAGGGAGTGACAAAAAGCTTGTGTCAGAGCTGCGATCAGTTGCACGTGTGTGATGTCTTGATCTATTTGTACATCCCTCTTGGGAACCATCAGGCAATTAAGTTCACCCATTCCAAACACAACCCTTTCTGTAAACTCTGATTTGATAGGGGAATGGGTAATTCCTGGTAATGACTACTACATCTGTTCAATTATATTGCCTTGTATTGATGCTTAATTAGAGAATGTGTTGAAACTGGGGAAGGGGACAAGTGGAAGAGGAGAGGGTTGGCTCCCAAGTAAATGTCAGACTCTTCCTTAATAGTCTGTCTTTCTAATGTGCATTGAATGCAGTGACAAGCATTGTGGCCTCCCAACCTTAGAACATTTACCCCAGCCTGAGAAAGGAGAGCGAAGCCTCTTTGAGAAGGCATTGTTTTAAAGCTGAATTGCATTTAATGTCACTCTTGTTCAGCTTTGCTGTGAACTGACCCTTACAGCCCTTTGGCCCCTGAGCGCAGTTGGAAACCATTTCTGTGCCTGAGCTTTCTGAATCAAACACTTGCAGTCTCATCAAACAGGCTTTCAAAAGTGAAACCCAAACTTCATAAGCACATACTCTTATTTTTCTGAAGATTTATAGAAGCGATTTGTGAGCTGTCTGTAAGAGTTCTTCTTCTTTTAAAGGATGAAGCTGAGACTTTCATATCACTCCAATAGTGACATTTAGTATTATCCTTCAATCTACAGTTTCTAGAGATTTAAGAAAAATACTGTATATCGCTGTTGGAGGATTACAACAGAAATGTAAGACTTGCACAGCTGTTCATGACTGAATTGGCCTATGAAGCCTGACACTAGCAATTTCAAAAGGTTAATTTTGTAAAGTGGAAGACTGAAATATGGTTTTGGTTGCTGCTGATTCTTTACAGGGTAATTGCATCGATTTTTATTTATTTATTTATTTATTTATTTCCCCCCTGGTAGTTTGCAGTATGCTACCCTGGAGAAACTGAGTCATTATTTTAGTATATCTAAGGTCCACCTGCAACAGCCGGTGGAGATCTTGTCTTGGTCCCGTGATCAAGAGTCCTGACCTAGGGCAGCTAACCTAACCTACTCGTGGATTTGGATTTCATATAGTAATGGACATTTTTCAAAACTGTTTTCAAGACAAAGCTGCGGCGTGTGTGGGAACAGATTGATAACCTCTTGAAGAGGAGGAAAAGAACGCCTTGATTATTTTCTCATATACTATTATCCTTTTCAAATAGCCATTAATATGCGTTTGCATCTGAGGAACCACAACATACCAGCTGCGCCTTTAGCAAAAACTCAGTGTAATTCAGCGTGACTTCGTGTAAATGGAAAGAATTCTAAGACAGCATGGCTATGCTAATTTTGATGCTAATTTTTGTAGAAACTTAATATTCCATGTCAGTCTTTTGCTTGTACAATAATCTCTGCTTTGCATCTTTGGTCATGATATTTTATTTTTTGTTTTAAATGGCAGCACTGAGTGCAAATAGTGACTGTGTTTCAGAACATGGAGTCTATTTAGGTCTTTCCAAAAAAATGTTGCTTCATTACTATAAGTGTTATTACTGCATATGCCACCGCAGTGGCCTGTTAGGGAGGTGACAGCTTTGCACATTGGAAGTCAGGCTTTGAAAGGAAGAATATATTTGCAAATGAAACAGATGATTAATTTGGATGTGCAGATTTACATTAATATTCTTTGGAGTACATTGTACAACAAAAAAATTCTTAAAGTATATAATAATCTGAAAAAAACATCAAAAATTAGAAGAAGGATAGCATTACATTGATGGAGTACAGTTGGAGTCAGGGATTTTTTGTCTTAGACTACATGGGTTTATCAGAAGGTGGCATTCTGCTGTCTGATTTAATAGCTGTTTTATTTATGAATCCTTACCATCATCAAACAAGAAGGATCAACATCACAGAAAACTGCATTTTAAAAGAGGTTATAAAATCTGAAGCTTGCTAGTGAACAGCTCTGAGCCATGTAAAAAAACCCTACAGTTTTTTTGCCAACATTTGTTGGGTTTTGTTAGTGCTGGAATGATAGTAGAATATTTTCAAAATTAGTTTCATACTAAATGACTATTGTGTAGTAACATGTATTTTTAATAATAATAGGAATTATGTTATTATTATTCTTTTTTCTTCATGTGGAGTTGTAAGGAAGATGCTCCTGATGCAAATCCCGATGCTCCCTACCTTCAAGTGTGCATAAACACCTGCTTATCATTAAGCATCCCTCTATTTTTACATTTAACTTTTACATTTAGGCAAGGGGCAAACCCCCAAAATGTAGACTTGCTGTACAGGACCTGAATGCAGACTCCCAGTTCAGCTGTGTACTTAAATTATATGACTAGTCACACTTTCATGGGTGGCATTAAGCACCTCCTCATGTACTTTGCTGCAGCAAAGCCTTTGATGCATCAATGATTTGCTGGTGCCGGTGTCAATCCTGTGTGGTGTTGGACTTCTGCTGCTACAATCAAAACCCACATCAGACACTCAGATAAATATAGAGAAGGGAGCAACTGAGCTCCCTGCTGATGCAATGTCGTTGCCTTAGTTGCACTTACCTAATAATTCTATGAGAGAAGAAGTACTTTAGTACCCAGCTTTGTCACTAAAATAACCAAACCAGCCAAACAAAAAACCACCTGATTTTTAATATGAGTGCTGATTTATACCTCAGTTCCCCAAAAGACAGTCAGATACGCTGATTTAAAAACATATTCTTGTGTTGCTAAACTCAAGGGAAGTTGTACTGTTCACATTTTCAGAAATTTAGGTGGGGACAAAATGAGATGGACATCTGGTCATTTCTCTGAAAGCTTATGTTGGCACTCCTGTTAAGTATATACTTTCAGTTCTTCATAACCTAAGCCAAAACATGTTACTGTGTATACAGTCAATGGTAGATAATCTAGAAAAAGAAAACCCAAAGTTTTAATTTTTATCTCCAATTACTCTATATTTTGTTTTACGTCAGTAAGTTTTTTTTTCAGTCTAAGGTCTGATTCTTTGTCAGGCTGAGGCAGGCTTTCAATCCAGTGTGACCATAACATCTCACAGTACAGTGATGTTATGGTGCTATGTTATATAGATATTATGTAGTCTCTGTTTTCACACAGGTATACCTAGATACTATGGATTCTTCGTATATATTATGAAAAAAGGTAAATGTCCCACTGCAAACAGCAGATCAAACTAATTGCATGCTTTAGGGAGATAAACATATGTGTCTTATCTCTGTGGTCTGTATAGTTTTTGCAGCATGGAGGGCACATATGTTTAGTCCATACGTATAACTTCTGCATTCTAGATCCATGAAAACAAGATGCTACAATGGCAATGGCACAAATTGGGTGGTTCAGGTGAAATATTCACTGAGTTAAATTGGTGCACATAAGTGTAGATGGATGTTCATAAGTAAATTTCTGAATATGTATGTTCCTGGTTTGTATGAAACTCTTCCTTTTTTTCCTTTAGTCTCTTTCCTTTACTGGTATCCAGTCTGCCATACTTTCATTTCCTTATGCTTTTTTTCTGAGGCTAAAATGTAATGCTTATTAGTTTGGGGAAAAAGTAATTTCAATATAAATTATGGTTAAAGTATGGGTGTGATATGCTAAACACAACTGATAATTTTTTTTTTTGCCTGAAACGCCTTAGCAAAATTGTACAGTTAAGCACTTTGAAAAGTTCCATTACACTGAGATTTACTTTTCTATTATTTTTTAAGACATCCTTTTTCATTCTCCAAAGGCATTCTACCATTAAGAGACTTACCGTATAATATAAAATCATCATAAATAGCAGTGTTTACTTTTCATAGCGACCAGCTTCTAATCCTTGTTCCAGTGCTACAGTCCTGGAATAACTTTAGCAATATATGAAATTCATTTTCAGTCTCCTTTTTACCAAATTGAGTCAGGAGTATCAGTGTTTGTATTAGAGTAATGGACTTACTCCAGGTTGCACTGGATACTCTTTAAATACTAGTTACCAGAGGTGAAGCAAAGAGAGTATGAGAGGTATTTTTGGGACTGTCTGGGGAGAACTCCCATGGGGGCAAATGCACCCAGCTCTCTCTGGGGGCTGCTTCTCCGTGAAACATTCAAGGTCAGGGTGGACGGGGTTCTGGGCAACCTGATCTAGTTGAAGATGTCCCTGATCATTGCAGGGGGCACTAGATGACAGTTACAGGTCCCTTCTATGCCAGACTATGCTATTGTATGATACTGTGATCTATATGCTAGTCCATATGTTAGACCTTTGCACTTTGAAACAAAATTACTTTGTTTAATTTAGTACAGATTAGAAACAAATTAGGGATTCTTCATTTTGCATTTACATTTCTCAGCCACAGAAATAGTAACTAGATTTTGAGCGTTTGATTGTTTTTTTCAATGGTAAGCAGCAAATGGTACTAAATGTATATCTACTAAATGATTGGAAAAGCCTTTAATGAAACAGATCTGAGGATTACTGACAGTCATTTGAGCTGAAAATTTGTTATGTCTTCTGTTAAACTGTTTTATCACTATAATCTTTGATAATTAAAGCACAATAATTTTCAAGGAGTTCTTTTTACAGCTTATAGTGATTTTGCAGCTGATTCTATTTGTCAGGCTTGCATTAAAGACTGAGCTTAAATTATTAAATGATATTTTGTGCAACAGTAATTTCCATTAGAGGATATTTTTCATGTTATTTGCTAGGAAGCTTTAGACTCCAAAAAGAACACTTTTGGCAAAGTGAAGGGAAATATTTGAGAAGCAGAAGCTGTAATTATGAACATGTGTGGCTAAACACCTGTCAGCCACTTGGTTTGTACTGAACAAGCTTATAAAATAATATGACCATGCCCCGATCCTGGCTCTTGATAATGAATACCATATTTAAGGAGTTACTTGGTCAGTCATGTTAAACATCTAGATGCTTTAGAAAATCTACCACACACTTATTAAAGTCATTAGTGCAATTGCAGATGAAGAACTGAACTGAAATATGAGGAGAAGGTATTTCAGTGGGAGTGAGCAGCAGGGAGTGGGTCCAGCCACTGGGTCAGAGGGTGCTGTTCCCAGGTCCATCTTTGAAGCTTTCCGATGGAGATATTTAGGCAAGGTTTTTCTGGAAGGTGAGAGTAAAACAGCCATTCAAGCTGTGCTCCAGGGTTATAAAAGAGATGTCATGGTGGAATAATTGGGCCTGAGTTCTGATGGAGGATGGAGAAAGGTTTCTACTTTACTAGGCACTGGGACAAACACCGAGCAGCTCGTGGTACCATCCACAATTGAAAATCTCCATCCTGGAACCTGCCACTGGGACTAAATACTAAGACGCAAGTTATTTGTTAGGACACAGGGAGTCATTGAGGCGTGACAGATTTGCCCTTCATTTTGTCCTGGAAGTCAGTGGTGGAACTTAAATCTCCTGAGGTGCTGGTCAAATCAGGAGGCCATTCCTTCTCCTTCTGCCTGTATTGCTGCTGCATCACTGGGTTCCTAGTGCCCCGTTTATCTGTGATATACAGGGGTTCCTTGAAAGACCAATTGGCAGAGCAGTCATTAGTGAGTGCTCCTGCGTGCTTGTTCTCTGAAGGCTGTGACGGAGAGGATCTGTGTTCATATAGAGAATTATTTGGAAAAAAAAATGGAAAAAAATAATAGCTTCTGTGACTGGAAGGGTTAAACTTGTGAAATTAGAGCTTAAAAATCCCAGGTCTAAACATTAAAATGTCTGCTACTAAAAATCAAATGTATCCTGAAGACTTTCCGTCTACATTGACCCTTTCTACAGAATGACAGATATGACACAGAAATGATGTCTTACTCCCCAAATGTTTCAGTTTGACAAATGTAAAACAACTATTCCAGGCAAGGCTTTTACATTTTGAAAACAATAAAGAGCAAGAGGGTCCCTCTGGCCTTGGCTATTGGGACTATCTTATGTCCGGAAAGTCCTTGCAGACTACATGGACAGCAGCTTGTCACATTTGGGTAGACAAGACAGTCAAAGAGGGCAAAGAAACAAAGTACTATTTTTTCATCTTCTTGCCAACAGGGCAAACATCTTTGCCTATGAAATAGATGATGCATTTTGTGCACCCATTTGCATGCACAGAGATAGCAGAACTTCCCTGTTTTCCTTACTCAGTGCAGTAGCTAAAAGTAACGAATTATTCTGTGCTTTCCTTTCATTAAATAAAAGTTCTTCCAAACATTTATACAAAATTGAGTGATATATTTTTCAGCAAATAGCTGGTGGCAGATATACATGCCTGTATCATTATTGCGTTGGCATAAAGTGGTATCTCACAACACCTGGACCGCACCCTCCTTTTCACTTAAATTTCTGAATCCTTAATTTCTTTGCAAATTGCTATTTACTATCTATAGTTTTTATACTCTACTTGTAAGCTGTCATACCTTCTCTTTGTCCATTAGTGAATTCCCAAACAACAGAAAGAGGAGTATTGGAGGGCTCTAAACCTCCCTTAAGAGTTCATAACCATAGAAGTTATAGAAATAGATGAGCATGTCTCTAGATGATGAATCTAAATCTCCTCTACTCTGTGGCATCTAATTGGACACTTACAAATCGTATCATAAGAGCTGGAAAATTCACAAATGCTTATATGGATGACTTTGCCTTTATATATATATATTTTTTTTACATCACACAAATTATATTACCTTATTTTATTCATTTTCTGTCTGTGCAATGGAGACCCAAGAACTTGATTTGATAACCAAGATTTTAGTGTTCTTTGCATCAGTCTTCCATACCTGATCCTTTTCTTGCCCTGATTTAGAATCAGTGGGGTTTTAGTACACTATGACAATTTGTTCAAGTATTTCACAAAACCTGCCTTTATTACTCCTTCCAAAGTCTGGTTCTCTATAAATATATCCATCCACCCACATTGATGAAATAGGAGTACTGTCAGATTAATAGGTCATCAAAATATATAGTGGTGTTAAAACTCAGTAGTTTTGCAGTTGGAGGTCTAAATGCAGCAACATGGGCAATTTCTGGGTAGAAGCCTAGTAATTCCATTGGAACATACGTTCTTCTTTCACATGCCCTCTATAAATTACAATAACAGTTTCTGTTTGCCATTTAGTGTTGCCTAAGAGGGACAAAAAATGGTTGAGAATCCTGTTTTTGTTAATAATTTTGTAGCCTTTCCCCTCTCTTTCACTGACAGCAAATTTTCTAAAAAGCATCTAGTCCTGAAACTGAAGGTTTCTCTGAGAAAGAAAATAGAGTGGGGCTAGTTTGAAAAAATATATCAAGGCTTATTCTCTCATTGTTTCTAAGGCTAATCTCATTTATCTTCATTTTTCTATTGAATTAGGAGCAATGTGTTACATCTTTTTTTTTTTTTTCCTTTTTGATTATCTAACAAATGTTTACCTATTTTAAAAAACACTTCTTCCTTGTGTTACTTACAACTTTCATTACTTGAATTGTTGTTATTTTTGTATGCAAGAACTATTCAGAAACTTAAGTAAAATTTAATCATAATTGAGGAGAGCTGGATGTGGCTTTTCAACATACCAAGTGACTTCAATTGGCGGAGTTAAGTTCTACGCCTACCTCTTTAGAATATGAGACATTATCCAAGCAGAAGTCAGCTAATGCACCTTAAATTAATGTGAGTGGCCACCAACCTATGGCATATAATTACATTAATCTACTTTCCTTGAAGTCAGCAGCAAAAAATTGCATCAGTTTCTGTAGGAAAAAGGTTATAGCCAGGCTGCCTTATGTCTACATCTCTTGGTTTCTTTTACCCTTGTAATTGAGCAATGTTCTGTTCTGCAAGTATAGTTTGGTATATTGGTTTAACATAAAAGTAGGGCTTAATGAAGTTAAAAGAAAGAATACTTAGGCTGGCACCTGCTATATTAAGTTCTGCTTGAAGCGTGACTAAGGGTGTACCTGTGAAAATCGACTGACTTTAGGAAATATAATTGTCTTTTAAAGAAATAAAGTTGGGGGAAATGGAAAATAAAGTGAAATAAAAAGAGATAAAAAGGAAAGCAAAAAAAGAGCTTTCTGTGCTGTCAAAATAGCTGTTATTCTGCTGATTAATAGTGTAATGTGGATGGACAGCTCTGTTGTGTTCTGGCTGTTTCTTCATCAATCTGATCACAGCCCAGGCGACAGCAGCAGGGTTGTACCTTCTAATTCCCCAGTAAATGACCCGTATCTGTCTGTCTTTAATCACACAGTCCCTTTCATCACTCAAATCACTTAGAAGTTGCTGTGGAAAGACGTGTGCACGCTCCTTTTGTCTAGTCATTGCTTTGTACGGGGAAAACCTGTGTGTGGGAGAAGGGGGTTAAAATCAATTGCATTGCAGAAGGTAATCACCTTTCAGTGGAACATCCATTGCAATGTTCGTGCCAAACTAATAGTGGTAGGAACAAACTAATGTTTTGTACGGGCTTTCCGTTGGTGCCCTTTGTAGGAAAAAATGACTGCGGCTTCTTTAAGTCATGGGAGCTCACGTTTGCTGTGACAGCTTTCCAATTGTTAAATAAACTCTGACCATGAGCAGCTGTCAGACAGATATTGCACTACAGGCTTCAGTTAAAAGGAGCACCAGACAAGAATTTCAGTGCCTAAACGCTCTTCTTTCATTTTTGTTAAAGAAAGACAAACTTTTTTTTGTTTTGTTTTTCGTTAAATACAATGAGATAGTATGATTCCTTAACTGGAGAGAAAAAAAAAAAAAGGAAAAAGTTGTACTTTAAACATTCTGGCAAAATTTCCTGTGAAAATTATAGGATATGGATATATATATATAATATATATATATATATGGATAGATGGATTGTGTCCACTTCTGAAAAACAGTCTATGAAGAGCATGAAGTATCTCAAATGTACACTTTTGTCTGATGGCAAGGTGGGAGAACTGAGACACAGAAATGCTGACGCTAGGCCTTATAAATACTACTAATGATTTTATTTAAATTCTTGAGGGAAGGAAAGAGTAATTATACTGATCTTCCTCAGAGCTGTAGAATGCCATTTTATCATTTTTGCTTTTCATAGTAGTCTAGAAAACCCCTTCCTAAATTGTTACCTTTTATTACGTTGGACACTGTGGTACCAGTTGCTGTACAGGCAAGTAAGGAAAGGACAGTTTCCACTACAGAAGGTCTAATAAGCAATAAAATCGTCTTTTAAGATAAATACACAGTCAGTATTGGAAGAATTATTGTTTACATTTAAGTTACAGCTGGGGAGTGAAATTGGCATTAAATTAGAATGAAGGTGGATTTCTTCCTATTCCAGTTCAGAAATTGATATTGTCTACCCTAACCTGGCTAAAAGTCAAGAATGGATCTGAGCTGTGCTGGACAAAGTGGACTAGGAACCAAAATAATCTGGGGGCAATGTCAGAAACAGGTAGTTTGGCTCATTTGGCCGAGGATAGAATGGGTCAGCTTTGGAGATGCCTCTTTTTTCATTGACTGAGGCAGAAGCTTAGTTTAGTCTAGGTGACTAACTTCAAAAGACAAGGTGAGGGCTAAGAAGTATTTATTGAAAAATCAAGAATATTGTTCCAGGTTAAAGAGGAAAATGATCCATATTTTGTTTACAAGTAAAAGTCGTAATAAATAATTCATGCTTTTAAGGGTAATTTCTTCCAAAGTTTCGTGTTTAACTAACTAATGTATCTTCTCGCTATTCTGGTTTCCTTTTAGGACAGAGAGAAATATATCCAATAAAAATAAAAAGCAATGGAATATTTAAAAAGTCAATTTAAGAATCAATCCCCCTGATTTTTTTCTATCAACTCCTCTTAGAAATAAGCCCCAGAATTTTTATAACAGAAATGGATCATAAAATAATCTCAGTGTGTTCAATTATTTATTTTATGCTTTTGAAAACACTTTTGGATAATGGTTTTCACTTTTTCACCTTCCATATACCTCATTCTTTCACAGAGAAAAATAGAAACATATAAAAAATGGAAGATGATAGCATTTTTTTGTTTTGTCGATGTTTGTGCTTATGAGTTGCTACTGTTCTCAAAAATACACAAGATGGGCTTAAGGCCATGGTACATAACAGATAAAAGAGGTGATTTTTTAACACACTAATTTCTATACAGAACTAAGTGTTTATATAATATAAAGGCTTTGTGGAGAAAGTTAATTTATTTTACACGAGATTTTGGAAAGCAAAGTATAGAAGGAAAGGTTTTGGAGCATTAAAACAATGATGGAATCAATTGTAATAGTCAATGAAAATGTAATTGGTCCCTGAATCCCTACATACATCACTTTCTTGTGGTGATGTTAGAAATGTTGGATGTGAAGGAGCAAAGATATAAGGCAATAAGAGTGCTTTATTTTGGTCAACGGCTGGCTGAATATGAGCCAGCAGTGTGCCCAGGTGACCAAGAAGGCCAACAGCATCCTGGCCTCTATCAGGAGCAGTGTTGTGAGTAAGACTAGGGAAGTGATTGTCCCCATATACTCAGAACTGCTGAGGCCCCACCTTGAGTACTGTGTCCAGTTTTGAGCAGCTTACTGTGAAAAAGACATTGAGGTGCTGGAGTGTGTCCAGAGAAGGGAATGAAGCTGGTGAGGGGTCTGGAGAACAAGTCTTTTGAGGAACGGCTGAGGGAGCTAGAGTCTTTCAACCTGGAGAAAAAGAGGTTGAAGGAAGACCTTATTACTCTATACAACTACCTGAAAGGAGGTTGTAGTGGGGCAGGGGTCGGTCTCTTCTCCCAAGTCACAGGCGATAGGACAAGAGGAAATGGCCTCAAGTTTCATCAGAGGAGGTTCAGATTGGATATTAGGAAACTTTTTTACACTGAAAGGGTTATTAAACATTGGAACAAGTTGCCCAGGGAAGGGGTTGAGGTACCATCCATGGAGGTATTTAAAAGACGAGCAGACATAGTGCTTAAGGATATGGTTTAGTGATGTATTTTTGTCAGTGTTAGGTTGATGGTTGGACTAGGATTGGGCTGCCCAGGCAGGTGGCTGTGGCACCATCCATCGAGGTTTTCAAAAGACATAGTGCTTAGTGACATGGTTTAGTGATGGGTTGTTGTTTTTCATCAGAGTTAGGTTGATGGTCCCTTCCAATTTAGACAATTCTTTGATTCTAAATGATCTTAAAGTCTCTTCCAACCTAGGCAATTCTATGATTCTATGATTCTATAGTTGTGGTTAATTCTATAGTTGTGGTTATACCATGCAAAAGAATAAAGCAAATACAGACCATGACTATATTGACCTGTTGTACTGTTAGTCTCTCTTGAACCTCCATGGAAAAGCATCAACACTATCCTGAAGGGGTCTACTTGCTATTTGGCTTGGAGATAGGTAAGAAAGTGACTCAAACGGTCCAGCAAACATTCACTAAACAATGGCAAAATTGCCTGAAGATTGATCAAATCACACAAAGGGTGAGAAGTGTAAAGAAATGTCTAGAAAGAGGGCTACTCAGTTACAGTGGATAAAGGGAGCTTTGCACCCCTTTTAAAATATCATGTCCACCTAGAGGTCTTTCCTGTACCACACTTTGTTTTCTAAGTGTTTAATGTGATGCTAAGCCCTGCAGGAGAGAGTTCTGATGGGGCACTGGAGGACATACTTATGGAGTCTTCAGTCTTTTTACTCATTCTGCTACCACTCCCTGACTTTCTCAGGATTTGTGAGGATATACCAAGTTAAGAAGTAGGCCCATTTTGAGGTAAAACCTCCTCTGCCATTATATGGAGGTGGTACCTCTGGAAAAGACATACCAGTAAGATTTCAACTGAAAACACTTGCTGAAGCCCTTCTTCCAATATGCATTCCTATAGTTCCCCATAAAAAAGGCTCTATTGCTGGTGAAAGGTTGACTCTTATGAACTTATTAGCAGTTTATTACTAATCAGCTATGAGATGACTGAATTCTTAACAATTCTCCTAGTACCTGTCAGTCCTTTTGAAGTGCCAAAGGGTTTAGTCCACTAAGCATTTTATATATTCCATGTTACAATTTTTTTACAACGTTCACAATTGTTTGTGCATCCTTTTTCCTCATGGAGAATCCAGTGAGTATTTTATACAGTAAAACTCCTCCTATCAAGATTTTAGAACTATTTTATTTAGAACACTGATTTTACACTCCTTTAAAAGAGTTTTTTAAAGCTTGGCCCAACTTAGAAAAAATACCTGCAAGCTTAAAAAAATTGTTCATGGAAATCTAAATAATCACAACATGTGTGACAAGATCTCTTCTTGCATTACTGATTTAGCGTACATGATCATTCAATCAGTATAGTCTTCTTCCCAAAATTCTGGATTTATAACTCAGCATTCTGCCATCTGGACTAGAAGTCAGTCATTGCTGAGTACACTCAGAAGATTTTAAAGGGTAGACAGTCTTCTGAAAGCTTCTAGGCCCTGGAAACCAGACCAATTAAAATTCAGTGATGAATGAAAGTAGTGAAATAATTTAAAAAACTTTTTCATGACTTTTTTTTTAATTCAGCGTGATTTTAGATGTAATTTTTATATATCTGAAACACCTGGAATTCAGTGAAGAAATAATGGAAGTGCTGTACAGACAGAGTGAAATCACTGTTCTTTATTAAAGATTTGGAAGGGCAAAATAAAGATAAGACACAATAGAAAATAAAGGATGTGATACAATAGATGAGAGCATCAAACAAGCCAGGTTGGGGCTGGAGGGAGGATGAAAACAGTAGTATCACGAGCAGAAGCTACGTTTAATGAGAAACCATGGTTACAACTTGCTAGTTCAATTTCTGCTACAGACCTTTTGTGAAGACCTCTAAGACACTTTGAGCAAAACCTTCAAATAGTTCTTGCTTATTGTGTCAGAGTATTCTGTTTGTGGGAAATAGGATTCATATAAGATTTGATTTGGGAAGAGGGATCTTTCCTAAATCTGGCCCTTCTGTAAAACTCAATACCTTCCTGTCTAGGTAGTTCCCATTCCTATCTGTGAACATGCTATTTTGGGCTGCCAGAAGGTCCTTCATATAAGATGTCACTGCCCTAAATCATAAAGTCATAGAATGGTTAGAGCTCTAAGGGACTTTAAAGATCATCTAGTTCCCCCCCCATTCCCTCCCCCCCGAGGGGGTGAGGAAGGATACTTTTATAAAAGTAGCAAGTTGCAATTCCATGATAGAGGTGGTGCCCTTTTAAGATACTGCTTGTTGGTTTAACAAAAAATGTATTGATGACCATAGAAAGAAGGGGTAAAATCAGTCCTCTATGTTCTTAGTCTTCCAAATTTTCAACATTGCAGTGGAAATGGAGTCTGTCTTTTTCCTGTCCTTGCTACTTCCATGAACAATCTGAGCAGTCATTCCTTGGTTGTCAGATTAAGGCTAGGAAATGGTTGTGATACATATGTGTATCTGTCCCAGGTCTTAGAACAGAAAGCTATGATAATGACAGGGATAGATGAGCTGGGGATCAAACTTTCTGGCTAGGCAAGTGGCAGAACCTTCTTCTGAACATGGACCTCATTGAAATAAATGTACCATGGCTTCTTTCCTGCTATAAGATGTGATGTGGCACAGAAACATACAAACTGTACTGGATCAAATGCATCTCCAAAGAGTCGGGATTACTGGGCACAAGAAGCCAAACATGGACAGCAGCAAATCACTACCAGTTCCTTGGTGAAAAACAGCAGCCAGGAGCAGATGCGTGTTGCCAAAACAGCTCATGCCACCTATGCTCACTGCTGCCTGTCCCACTGCTGCTTCCTTGGAGTGTCCAGAGAGCGGCTAGAGAGCAGAAGATTTATTCTGGTTTGTCAGCCTGCTCCCAGTTGCTGTTTTTCTCTGCTTGTGTTAGCTGTTGGGAGAGGGACCTCAAAGCCCTCAGGAGAGGTGGTGCTGAGAGTGAGTTGCGGGTGAGGCAAGTCATCCTGGCACACAGTGAATCAGCTCTGTTGTAGTGATTTCAGCTACAGGTAGTCACAGATACGATAGATTGCTTGGTTTACAGCTGGCAAACTGTATGAGAAGAATCAGGCCATCAAGGCTAGGGAGAGGTTTTATTTAAAAAAAAAAATAAAAAAAATTAGGCTTTGGAAACAGATCTTGGTACCTGTCAACAAGAGGCAGCTACCGTGATGTACTTGATGATGAAGACAGTGTCTGTCCTGGAGAGTACCAGACAAATTCTAGGTGATGAAAAGTAAAAGAAAGCAAAAAGCAAGTGGCTTAGATTTGGATCAGAGAGAGAAGACCCATCAGGGTATTGCTTGAAGATTTTAGCCCATTACCAAGCTTACTATTTTTTTGCAATCAGAGACAAGTTTTGTACGTTTTGCATTCAATTTTATCAACATATTTATACTTTTTTCCTTTTGCTGTAATTGTATGCAGGTTCCATTTGCCGGTGATCTGATTAGATGTCTCTCTTTTCTTTTTGGTTTATGTAGGATAAAGTCATGGGTAGACAAGATGCAAGAAGATCTCGTAACATTAGCACGAACTGCAAGTGGAGTGGACCATCTTGCTGCGGTGAGTAAGAAGACACGCCTTAAACTGTAATAAGTTAAACTTTAATTTTACTTAAACTTTAATTTTCACTAAAAATGAAAGTGAATACTGTGCGTCATCTAGGCATTATGATCGTTTCATCCCACTGTAGTAAAATGATTTTGGGGAATTAAACTCTGCAGTGCTTACTAAGAGAGAAATGAATAACACGGTTATCCATCAATTCACTCTCTTAATATTGCAGCGCTTTTTCATTGCTAATATTTAATCAGATTTGCAGTTTCAGACATAAGGCTTCCCATTGTCACAACACTTCCACCTGAAGCAAGTGCTTTTATGGTATATGTTTGTCAAATATGGTATCCAGGAAGCAACCATTCACAGCGGTGGAAAATTCTGCTCTCTATTAACAAAGGAGACTATTTTTCTGACACATATTTCCTGGAATAAGGCAGCTTTGCATTAGAAAAAAGGTAGATGGGAATGAAAACTGCTTTTATTCAACTGTTCAAATTTAACCCAAAGTGTGTTTTGAGGACGAATGTACAATTCTTCTGTCATTGAGAAAAAAACCTTCTGTGCTATTTTCCATTCATAAAAGGTAAAAACACATCTGAGATAACAGAAAAATGAAGTCACAGTTCAGAAAATGTAAGAATTACATTGCCTATACAACTTGGTGTGTATACGCATCATGATCCAGCATGCAACCGCATGATCATACACTTCCCTCTCCCCAGCCCTGCACAAATCCCTTGGCTGCTTCTGTGGACTGATGGATCTCTGGGTTGACATAGAATGAAGGGAAATTTTGCTGTTACGTCTGGAAAAGAAGTTATTCTGTCAGCCAGCAAAAGTCCTTGATGATGGGGAGCTGAACATGAAGCTCTAAAATGTGGTTTTCAGTGGTCATAATCTCCCCAACAGATCCATGAAATGAACAGTCGCCGTGTTTCAAAGCCATTAAGAAACAAACAGTAAAATCAGGTGTGAAGTTGCTTAGATTTAACACTGTGTGTTAATGTATTCCTTTGTCCTTAATGACTTTTTACCCAGACATCCACATGCTTTGTGTATCCTGCCCCAGAAGGACATTTTGTCTTTACCAGCTATAAAGGAGGCTAGATCATTAGCTCAGATGTACACCTTTACATTTTGGAAGCTTCAGTTTAGATGAGATCATCACTGTCCTATAGAAGGAAGCGCTGCGTCACTGCACATATGTGAGGAACATAAATGAGGATTGCAGAGATTATTTTAGTTCTGGCATTTCCTAATATTTGAGTGCTTCATATTGCAATACAATTTAAGGCAGATGCTTTAGATGTGCTTTGTAATCTTGGAAAACCCCAAACTGAAAATAAAATCTTGAAATCCTAACACAAAGCGTCATATTGATACACAGATGGGTTTCCAGCATTGGATCTCCACAACACAGAAGTAACCATCACTTGAACTTTCTGAGGGACCATAAGGTTTACCCAACATGGAACACAGTTTGTAGGTGGATTTCACGCGTATCTGCTGACAGAAGCCAGTCTCTCTCCCCAGATTTTGTGAGGAGTTTGTGCTAAGAGGAGGGAGCATTTTCTCATCTGGGCTAGGTGATATCTATTCTCTTCTGCATTATGGTGTCTCTTTTTTCCCCCCATGCCCTCATTCAGCATCATACCTCTGATCCACCATTGGACTTTCCATTCCATTCCATTCCATTCCTGGGGTTCTGTGTGAGCTATCTTTCATCTCTCCCCAACATAATCTGTTTCTGTCTCAGTTTCTACCGTTACTGCCCGGCCACTCTGTCTTTCTCCCTTACATTACCTTCTTATCCCTAATCTCTCTGAGGATCACTCTCCTCAGCATTTTCCAATGCAGCACCTGTCTCTGGACATTTGCCTTAACGTTTCCCAAACACTCTGTCCAGGTTTCTGTCCAACCTGTCCCAATACTCCTATTGCATCTCTTATCTTCCACAGATATTTTTCTTTCCCCTTCTTACCTTTTACTCCATCTTTAGTTCTCAGTCCCAGACCTATAGTTTTCTCCTGTATGCTTTTTCTATTTCTCCTTCCCTTCCAGTCTCTTCTCTCCTTATTTTTTGCTTGCCATTTTTCAGTCTGTTATCTCCTACTTCCATATCCCCATCTCATGCCCTTAGTTCTTCATTAAGTTTTCATCTCCTCTTTCTCCCGCTTCATAGAGCACAAGGGTGTAGAGATCACCTGAGAGACCACAGCAAGTCTGTGCTTTAGCAGCAGAGGCGTAATGTTCTCTAGGAGTGATGCTTTCTGGGTTGGAATGCACCTCTGGTAGGTTCTCAGTTTTAGCTGATAAAATTTCTTCAGTGACCTGCAGGTGCTTTTCAGGCGAAAATTTGTTAAGTACCAAGTAGTAAAGTGGACCTTGAATAAGTGTTGAGTTTTTAATATACAGTACAGGGGCAGGGGCAGGAGGATATTTCAAAGGGAAATGAGTTACAGAGGTTTTCTAACTTGAGCAAAACAGTGAGTTAAGGTTTCAACCATTTCACTTTGCATTTTCATGCAAAGACCACATAGTACAATAGACAATGAAAAGCCAAGAGATTGACACTGTCACTTTTTTTCCCTGAGGAAAATGTTAGTTTATGTAGTTAATATTCAGCAAATTTACAGGCTGCTAAAGCAGTCTTATAATGGGAACTGCTGGGCAAACATAATAACACCTAAGGCTACCAGCTATACTTAAAGTATACCACAGTAACACTCAGGCAGAAGAAAAACATTAGTCTGTGAATACTATGTGTAAGTTACTTTTTGAAAGCCAAAATTTAGAGCATAATTCAAGCAAATAATGTTTTCTCAGAGGGTATCCACAAGGTGGTCAATATGTGCTTGTAATCCTAGGATTAAAATCATGAAGGGGGGATGTTCCCATGTAAAATATCCCTCCATATCAAAACTCTTTGTTTGACCTAAATTGTATGATGTCTTTCTCTAACCACAAGGTTTTAATTAGGTCTCTTGCCTGCAAGGTGTGAGCCATGAAGTCTCTCCCTCTTCTTTCTTGTTTACAGGCTATTGTCACTTTCCTATCTTTGAATGGCATCCCTTTTTTTCCTGTTTGCTGCCTTTTAACAGTTAGTCAGATCTCTTCTGAAATGAACTACAGTTTTGGAAAACTGGAGATTGCAAGAGATTAAAAACAGCATGCTTGCACGCCTGTCACTTTTATTCACAGAACTTGACTTCAATTACTCAAGCTTTAAAAATACTTAACAATCAGTGTGAATTTTCAGCTTTGTTTCTGATTATTGCTTCTTCTATTGCTGGAACTGTTTAGGCCAAGTCTGTAGTGTTTTTTGGAAAACTTCAAAAAAGAAATAAATTTGGTTTTTTTATTGTCTCTTCTCCCTCCAAAAGCTAAACGGTTAATACAAAAAGAAGGAGCAGAGTGCTGCTCTTATAAAACAGCAGACATGACTTTCTGTGAATGGTTGTAGTACCAGAGTATGTAGCGTTGGAAAGTTGCACTTTAGTCAGACAGATTTTTGGTAGGAGAAATGTCTTTCTTTGTTCTAGGGAAAATCTATTTTTATTTGACCAAGTGTTGAGGTTAAAGCTAATAGCAAGAACATACAACAGGTAATAACCTGTAAATAGCCTGTTCAACCTCTCCCTGGATTCAGGGAAAGAAGTCCCAGCAGTTCAGCCGAAGTTACAATCTCTGTTTGCTTCATACAGTTGAGTCTTCAATTAAGATCTCCAAAGTGTCCAAGATAGTTCTAAAAGTAGCACAATTACTACCTTCTCAGGTGGAGCAAAATAGTTCTTCAAAAAGCAGGGCTTTTTCAATTAGCTCCTCTGCCATGGGAGTTTATGATGTTTCCATAGCATGTTCAAGATGTCTCAGGGTTTGTCAGTGCTGTATGTGCTTGTATAACCTTTGCAACTTTCTTTAATCACAATTTTTGAAAATACCTATGTAGCAAGGATGCATGATAGTATACTTATGAATATTCCACACAGTGTTAAAAAAGAGAAAATACATAGTTGTTGTGACCCGAGCACAGGACCTGGCACTTGGCCTCATTGAACCTCATCTTGGCCCATCGATCCAGCCGATGGTATGCTGTCAGATCCCTCTGCAGAGCCTTCTTACCCTCAAGCAGGTTGACATTCCCACCCAACTTGCTGGTGTCTGAAAACTTACTGAGGGTCCACTTGATCCCCTCTTCCAAATCATCAATAAAGATTTTAAACAGAACTGGCCCCAGTACTGAGCCCTGGGAGACAGCACTTGTGACCAGCCACCAACTGGATTTAACTCCATTCACCACCACTCTTTGGGCTCAGCCATCCAGCCAGTTTTTAACCCAGAAAAGAGCACATCCATCCAAGCCATGAGCTGCCAGTTTCTCCAGAAGAATGCTGTGGGAAAAAAGTGTCAAGCACAGAGAAAACATGATTTTTAATTTATAGATGTGTTTTTACTCACTAATTGATATTTTCTGTGGAGAGTAAATCCTGGTCCAAACAACATTCAAGCTCAGATTTTAGTTTTTTCCATTTAGAGTTTAACTATTATAGGTCATTATTCCTCTGAATTAGTTGTGTTAAAGTATTACTTTGGTGGTATGAATAAACATGTCTACTTGTAACATCTAAATGTAAGTTTTATTATCAGTACGATTTATCACGTAGCTCCTCCTTCTGTCCTTCAAGTCATATTTATACTATTCGGGATTGAATTCAATATGGTCTTCCAAAATAATTTTAAAGTACTTTTAAAAATTCTCATCTGGTTGCAAACTGGCAGAGCTCTACTGACATCTGTGGATTACACTGATTTAAATTTGCTAAGAATCGTGCCTAACAACTTTTAATTTACAATTCAAGCAGGTAAAAAGTACTTGGAAAAAAACTCAAACAAACTTTTTTACATAAGAAATAGAGGCTATGCCTTTATCTCACTGCTGCTGTAGTTACGTGGATTAAAAGAGTATTGTTGGGTCCTTTCTATGATTTAACAGGTATTTTTTCCCTTAGAAGAACAAAAGGAATACTTAGAAGGTGTTCCATATACAACAGCTTGAGACCTGAAAGCAGGAATACAGGATACACAGGAAAATCTTTGTTAAGGAGGTACAAGATGTCCCGTGTGCTTCTTAAAATGTCTCTTAACAAGGACAGAGTTTACTATATGACCTTAAATGTTATAACTATTGTTTTTTTAATAAAAAAAAACCCCAAAACATCCCAGTAATGTAATTGTCCATTCAACTTAAAAAGGCTCGTGTAACTGTCTTACTTGTGAACTGTCTGTGCTGTCAGGCATTATGAAGCTGCTCTGGTGTAAATGATATGCAATTTCTATAGAGCAAATAGACTTCTAAAAATAATAAGAAGAAATAGAGAGCAGCCTAATAGAATTTTAAAATCCATGTAGCAAAATAAATATTGAGGATGTATCAGATCTCAGTAGCTTAACTTAATGGTAGGCATTTTGTCTGAGTAAATACAGAAAGCTGGACACAAAGCTCAAAGTCACATTCTACACCTATGCATAGTCACCTCAGCATGCAGTAAAATATATGTGAAGACCCTACCAAACTACAGAATTAAGTAAATAGATAGTCCCCTTTTGATGGAAGTATACTCAACTTCCATTTTTACATAGACCTTTCACAGCAGAGGCCCATGACTAAGCTAACTGACAGCTCTTTTAATCTAATAAACTACAACAAGTATGCTTCTGATTTCCAGCTCCTAAAATACCTCTAGGGACAGGAGAGAGGAGGGAGGGATCCCTACAGTACTCAGAAAGGAAGACCTTGGAGCGGAGAACATGCCTTATAGCAATGCACGAGCTTGTCTGTTCCAAACTGATTGAAGAGAATTCTCTTTTACATAAACATTATATTAAAAATGTGGGTCCATGTTAAGAGCCGTGATGTGACAAACACTGGAGCTTCACTCTCACTGCTACGGCAAAAAAAATGCCATCTTGTACTATGCAACCTTTTCAAATGATGGCATAATTGAACGAAAGAGCAGATAGGCAGTTTCAAGGAAATCTAGTCTCTGAATCTGTTTCCTTTTTGATAAACATCTGGAAAAGCAATCCATGCATGATGTTCATAAGGCATGCTGTTATTAGAATCCCAGGAGCTGTAGCGTGAACCCATATAGACTGACTTGGCCTTTAAATGATCTTCATACTGAGATAGAAATACTGTTTCTCCCTCCAAAATGAAAGAGAGCTACATAAGGGTATTTGATAGATGGTAACGAGTGCCATTCACAGAATGAGTCCATCAGCGGCTGTTAGATTTTTTTTTTATATTTATTTTATCTCTTGAATGCTGTTTTATAATAATTATCTCTTTCTTGCTGAACACCCAGCCGAGGTTCTGCATGAGCACATTTCATCCATTGCTCAGTGTGAGGTCTATGTGCCTAATGCACAGATGGTGCAAGTCTGCTGAAGCGCTCAGGTTGGCAGCAGATCCCCAGTCCACGCGTCCAGCTTTTCAGGTCTTGGATCAGCCTCCAGAGTTTAACTGAGACGAGTGACTTGTAAGAGAGATTGGTCTCTGATTCAAACTGCCCTGGAGCAGGGATGTTCAGGAAAGCTTCCTTCTGCCAGGAGGAATTATAACCTTGGGGCAGTTTTCTGTTGGACTCATTACAGATTTTAGCTAAAATAGTGTTGTGTTCCAGAAGCTTTACAGATAAAGGGATGCTGCTAATTTGTTAACTTATTACCTATAGAAGCTGTCATATAAAGCTTGCCTTGTTCTCCCTGTCACCTGTATGGAGGTCTGTGCAAGGGCAGGCTTTAGCAGCTTACTTGAATTTGATGTAGAATTTGTACCTGCATGAGTTTTCCCTACTGTCATAGGCATCTAAATTCCTGCTTCCAAAGGCCATTTGACAGATAAGTTACCAGTAAACCTTTTCATCCTTCCTATTTGTGTCTACGATAGGCATGATATATATGTGGCTCTTTATTTAAAATCATAATGTTAAAGGGATAAGTTAACAAAGGCTTTATATAAATTTGATATTATTTATTTAAAAATGTAATCTGATCCACAGAATTGGAATTTAAAATTATTTTTACCAGATTTTTTTTTTTTTAATACTGTGTTTATCGGGTTGGATTCAATTTTAATAGGCTTTAGCCAAAGGCAAAGAGTTTTGTATCTCATGATATTCTCTGATGAACTACCAGATGGACCTAGGGTATATATGGCCACATTCCAGAATATATTAGGTTCACACTTTTAAATTTGAAGTAGTGACAAGGTTTATGATTAAGACAAATACAAAGAAGAAATCTAAGAGCTTGATTTTTTTTTTTAATTAAAAAGCTGGTTTCATTGTAAGAGTAACAACCCAAATAAATACTTTAGGTTTACATTTCTCTGGAGGTCTTGTCTATGGATTTTTTAAGTCTGAATTTCATTTGAATGTTCTGATTGCTATAGATTTGGATGAGCTTTTCACTATTTTGACCCTGAATTTTAAGAGGCTTTTTACTTCTGAGCTATAAAATATTAATATACTGGTTTCTTCACCCCTGAAAAAGTAAAACTTTACTAATACCACAACACTGGTAGGCACAATTTGCATAAATATAAAACTGTTCTCTGTGTGCCCTGAGTGTACTTCCCAGTGCTTTAAGAAAGGAAAGCAAACGCTTAAATCACTGGAATATGGGAATTAAAGAAATTTTCATGTTCAGTGAATAAATTTTGCCACCCAAATGAGATTCCCTATGGCTGATCTCAAGTCAGAAAAATACTGTATCCTGACTTTTCTCCCTTTGTCTCTTTTTGTTGTTATCAATGGAACAAAAGACTAAATCACTTTTTTTTTTTTTAAACATCAGATGAGTGGTGTTTGTAGGTCTGTAACTGCAGTTTTCTGTGAAAGTGCACTTTGTTGTGTTGTTTTTCTAAGGAACAGAAGGAGAAAAACGTGAAAGCAAGGAAACAGCTCTTGATTTTTTTAAAAATATCTTCAGAAATGTGTATAAAGTAGATAGGTTATCAGAAGGTGTGACAGGACAAGTGGGCTGTGTATGATGCTCTGAAAAGTTCTAATTCTTTTTAAGCATAAATTGTCTATTGTGTACTATTTACGTTTGTGTCTTTTGCTTCATCCCTAAGGTAGCGACACGTCTTTGCTCTCTGAGTGGGCGGTAGTGAAAGAATTGTCAGTATTACTTTTAGAATGGAATTATGAAGGAGTTGGTACAATGAAACAGGGATATCTCAGGTATTCATAGAGAAGCTGGAGTCCATTTATCAGAATTAAAATAATGTATGAGCTGCATTAGACTGGTTAGAGATTCACAAAATACAGTAACAGGGTTTTTTTTTAATAATACAGTATTTATGAAAGGGTGTCCCATTTGGGATATACCACTGCCACTGCTGTGTTCTATGTGTAACCAGGTACCAAAGCTGCAGGCATTAAAAATAGAATCCTCCAAACTGAGTTCTGTTGAGTTCACACATTGCTAACCAATGTCGAGATGTCAGGAAAATTAAAGCAGTGTTAGAAATGCAAACTAGGGAATTTGAAGACACATCTGTAAATTGTCTTTGTAATCCAAATGGAAATTAAGAGATTGTAGAAAAAAAACAAAAACAACAGGGAGCCTCATTTATTGTTTGCAGATGCTACTCTCCCTCTGTTCCCTTAGTGATAAAGTGGCATTCTGAAGAGTTCCTACCTCCAGCAAGCAAAATCAGCTGTAGGTCACTAAGAATAGGTGGCTGCATTAGCAAAGCTTGCTCAGGCTCAAGGGAAGGGGTGGCCTAACATTACCATAGTTTTAATTACTATTTGACAATCAGGATAATCGTTGAGCAGAGCAGTGTTCTTGGTTCAATTACAACATTCCATTAGCTTTAACACAAATAAAATCTGTTCTATTGGTGCTTATGTTCAGGCAGTTTTTGTAGAAACTGAGAGCAAAGCGAAGATTTTCCTTAAAAAAACCCCATGCACCAAAACCAACAAACCCCTGAACATTAGAGCTAATGAGTTTCAAAATCCTATGATTAGTAAAACACCAAAGAGACTCTGCTAGTTCCCCATGACTTAAAATTATCTTTGGGGAGAGAGTCAGTAGGTGTTAAATTGCATTAAGAACATGTGAGGCAGCTCAAAATTTCCTATGAATAAGTGAGTTTGGAAAATTACGTAAGTGCCCACCAAATGATATGCCAGAAATGCAGAAGAAACACTTTCTTCCTATTGTTCTTCTTCTGTTACAAGAAAGATTCACTTGTACATACTGTACTCATCATGAGTTGGGATATTTGGGTTCTCATCCTGTCTCAGCTAAAAGCCTGAGGTAAAACTGCTGTGAAACCAATAAATGATGTAGTCTTGTTATTTAATACCGAATTGCTATCACTATGAAATAAAATTGAATGTCTTTGTATGCATTTTTCTTGACAAAGGGGAATTTTTAGATCTGTTTTTGATGTTTATACAATAGCAGAGGTACAAAGCTGAACTCATGTTTTATGAAGGTTTGAATACAAAGTGACAATTACAAAAATTACTTCTTAATTTTAAAGTCCTCTAGACTACTTTGTTAATTATCAACAGTCAAAAGTGTCTGATGATTCCATCCTACAGAGCATCCCTGATTATCTCCTTTCCTTTGAGTGGGCACCTGAGTGGGCCAATTGACTCTGTCACTACTTACACTCTCCATGCTGTTGACTGAAGTGTAAGTGTTCCCAACATCATGCAGAATTCAGCCTGAATGTATTATTTAAGAGTGACCTCGCTCTGATAATTTTTTTCCTAATGTGCACATCACTGCTTATGGTTTTTAAAATGTCAGCTGCTCTGTCACTTGTCACCCTGGATCTTTAGAGCAGCCAGTGATCAAGTAAGTGATTCTGGAAAGCAACAGATACAGTGACTATTAGGGTGTTTTTTTCCTTTTTGTTGTTGCCATGAATTTCAAGAATGAAGGCATCTGTGAGTTGCTAAGGAGCAGCTGTAATCTTATTTACACATCCTATATTACGGAGAGTAAGACATATTTAAAATACCCAGACTGATTTCTTTGAACCTACAGAATGGGGAAGGGAGGAAAAAAAATCTCTGGCATGTATTAGAAATAGAAAGTATTAGTGCAACTCTGGAAATGGCATATGGTAGTAAGAAGATAGAACTTGCTCCGTCTGGGCAGATTATATAGTTTATGTGACTACAAAATAGTTGAGTTAAAAGAAAAAAATATGGTATAAAAAAGTTTAGCAATAATAATCACTCACATGATTGGAGGGGTTATTTCTGTTTTCTGAATATTTTTGCTCCCTAGATCTCTTTTGTCAAATAGCCTCCCTTCTCCACTTTTCTCATGTAAATGAGGACATAACATGTAATTTCACAGTACTCGTAAAGCCAACAAATAAAATTAGAGAATTTGTGAGTGTTATTAGTTGATATTTTGTTAGCTAAAAAAGTTTTTAGAACTGAAAATGTTTGTGATGCTCTAAAACATGTAATACTGTTGATATATTTTGTCAAAATATTTGTTTTGAAAATTTTAATATTATCCAAAATTTCAGTAAGCAGTGTAGTTAGATGATTCCTTCCTACCCTGGATCAAATACTAATAATTTTTTGACTCAGTCTCTATGATTTTGTTTTGGATGGGAAAGGGGAGAAAGGAGAGCAATGAATGAGCTCAGAGCTCAGCAACAAGCTGATCAAAGTTGAAATACATGTATAAATTGGGAAAACCCTTAAGTTATCCCATTAGCTACATTTTTATTTAATATTCTGATATGCTGGTTTTGCTTTGGTTGGCTGGTTGTTTTTTTTTTACGTTTTACTTCAATCAAGAATTGTAAGGTGATTCTCTTTAGTCTAGATAAGAGTGAGTAGAAATCATAGAATCATAGAACAGTTTGCGTTGGAAGGGACCTTTAAAGGTCATCTAGACCCACTCCCCCTGCAGTGAGCAGGGACATCTTCAACCAGATCAGGTTGCTCAGAGCGTTGTCCACCCTGACCTTGAATGCTTCCAGGGATAGCACATCTGTTGGCTCTCTGGGCAACATGGGCCAGTGTTTCACCACCTTCATTGTAAAAAAGATCTTCCTTATAACTAATCTAAATCTACACTCTTATTTTAAAGCCAGTACCCCTGGTCCTATTGCCCAGGCTACTGTTAAAAAGTTTGTCCCAATCTTTCCTGTAGATGTCCTTTAAGAGGGAAAGGACACAATAAAGTCTCCCTGGACCCTTTTCTTCTCCAGGCTGAGTAACCCCAGCTTTCTCATCCTGTCCACATAGGCGAGGTATTCCATCCCTCTGGCAATTTTTGTGGCCCTCATCTGGACCTGCTCCAACAGGTCCATGTCTTTTCTGTGTTGAGGGCTCCAAAGCTGGAGGCAGTACTCTGGCTGGCGTCTCACAAGAGCAGAGTAGAGGGGCAGAATCACCTTCTTCAACCTGCTGACCACAGCCAAGGATATGATTGACCTTATGGGCTGCAAGGGCACATTGCCAGCTCATGTCCAGCTTTTAATCCACCAGTACTCTTAAGTCCTTCCTGGCAGGGCTGCCCTCAATCCCTTCACCCCCCAGCCTGTATTTACAACAAGGGTTGCCCCGGCCCAGATGCAGGATGCTGCATTTGGCCTTGTTGAATTTCATGAAGTTCACACAGGCTCACTTATTGAGCCTGTACAGGTCCTTCTGGATGGCATCCCGTTCCTCAGGCATCAACCATACCACTCAGCTTGCTGTGGTCTGCAAACTTGCTGAGGGTGCACTCTGTCTCACTATGTCATTGATGAAGATATTAAACAGTACTGGTCTCAAGATGCACCCCTGAGGGACGCAACTTGTCACTAGTCTCCATGTGGACATTGAGCCATTGACCACTACCCTCTGGATGCATACCATCTGAGCAATTACTCATCCACTGAACAGTCCACATCCCTGTCTCCAATTTAGAGACAAGGGTGGTGGTGGGCCATGTCAAAGGCCTTTAACAGAATTCCAGATAGACAATATCTATAGCTCTTTCCTTGCCCATTGATGTAGTCACTCCATCATACAAGGCCAGTAGGTTGGTCAGGCAGGACTTGTCCTTGGTGAAGCCATGCTGGCCATCTCGAATCACTTGCCTGTCCTCCATGTGCTTTAGCATAGCTTCTAGGAGGATCTGTTCCATGATCTTCCCAGGCACAGAGGTGAGGCTGACAGGTTGGTAGTTCCTGAAACTCAGGCCTCAGAATGAATAATGCCCTGGAAGTGCCTGTTCCTTTCAGTAACTATAAAGGTGACCTGGGTCCTTGCAAGCCTTAGGTTTAGAAATGTCTAAGGTATGTAAGTCCCCAACTACATGTTAGCAAAACCAAACAAAATTATTCATTTCTTATTGGTTTTAGCTGAGAATGATGCATTGCTCAGAAGCAGCTTTGGTGTCCAGTGGCACCCAAAGAAATGTGCCCTGGATGGGACTTCACAAGTTATCTTGAACCTGTTGGCTGGACCGGACCCCAGCATTGTCCTGAATACCCTGGTGTTTTGCTTCCCAACAATCATAGCTCTGAATGCTCTTTTGAGGACAGCTACCTAAGCTACTTTTCTGCATTCATGACATACTGTGCTGCAGCTAATAAGTAATCTGGGGTTGCTGGCACATGAGGTGTCTGTTGCAGAACTGCTGTCTCTGGACTTGGCAGAGTCTTCACAGATCACAGCTAGTAAATCTGGGGTGTCTGCATGAAGAAACACACAAACACCCGTGAAAAGTGTTCTCCAGTTCTTCCAGTTCCAGGCAGTTTGATGTTGACAGAGGTGTTCTATCAGCCTCGCTGAGCTAAGTGGTCTTGAAAGTAGTATTGAAACAATAACAACATTGATGTATTTACCTTCTATACCTTCTATATACCTGGAATTGTTGAGTTTCTTTCTCTATTCCAAAGCATTTTTTAAGGTAGGAAAAGATAGACCATTTTGGTTAACTTTTGAAATTCTGGGTTTGAACTTCTGAAGATCTTGTGTCACGTGATTTCTATGACAATGAAAGTATTCAGTGACAGAACTGAGATTGCCATGTTCATGTCCATGTTTGGGCCCTCAGCCAGGTCACCACTGCCTGAAGGAAAGGTTCTGTTGTTTTTTAAATTGGGAGGCTGACAGTTTCAAACAAACAGACAAATGGATAAATAAACAGGCAAAGGAACTCTATTGTACTTTAGAATAATTCAACATGAATTCTTTTTTCTTGTTATTTGGGTAATCTGTGTAAACAGTGCCAAGACCACAGATCCAAAGCACAGATAGTTTATTATTTACAGGGACTTTTTCTGAGTGTAATAAAACATGAGGGCCATTTGAATAAAGCTTCAATGTTACAGCGGGCCCCAGTGTCTGCCACAAGGTAGCAAGAGTACTGCAATGAAGGTGCATCTTTTATTCTCTCTCTATTTGTATAGAAATGTTTGATTTTCCCTCATGAATGTTATAGAGAGCAAAGACAATACCTCTTTGTGGGAGGTGTATAAACTTGTCCTTGAAGGCTGAGTGGAGGGGGGCATGTTCTGCGGAGGAGCTGACAGCTTTTCCAATCTCTACTGCATTCAACTATTGTCCTTGCGTTGTTTCGTCCTAATGTGACTCTCCCCATCGTATTCTCTCCCCTAAAGCCTTGCATTTCATTATACTAGAATAAATATTTAGCACTTAGAAAGCAATTTTAATACATCCTTGCCTGAATAAAGTGCATGGCTATTGAATTCAGAGAAAAATTAAAGTATTATTTGTTCTGTGACCTTACAAATTTTATTTAGTCATGACATGCAGCTTTATTCTGTGAGAAATGGTAGGGATTTGCTGACAATTTGGAGAGCTTTTAGAAAAATAGTACTAAAAACCATTTCAAGCTTAAAAGCCAACCAAAACTTGTATTCAGTTTAAAGCAATTTAATGAAATGTATTCAAATTAGCCCTTCTTAACAAGCCATGGGGCCTGCCAAATTTTATTTGGAAAGATGAATGAGCACACCTTTGCAGATAAGACCCTCATGCTTATTTGAGATGAGCTTTTGCTAATTGTGCTTGACTGCTAGGTGGGAGGAAGAGAAGTTTGTCATGGGGTGCCAAATCCTGAAGCGTGTAGTGTTTCCTCATGTGTTCTCGCACTGAAACTCTGCGGTGCTGTTGCTGAAGTAAAGAAAGAAAAGGGGAGCAGGCAACAAATAAATTATGCATGCACCTCTTCAATAATTAGTGGATATTTCTTACACAGTTCCTTGGTAGTAGACACGTGTGTCATGCTTCAGGGAAATAAAGGAGTGTGTGAAGTTCTGAGCTATTTCTGATGCCTTTTGTTTAGGAGCTTGTAGGATCTATCTTCTACCAGCAGATAAGGCAGGGGCGATAGGTGCTTCAAGCCCTGACATGGGGTAAAGCGAATAGGAGGAGAAAGAGTCACTGACTCAGCTCTATGTGGGACTGTGTGCAAAACTCAAAGGGGCTTTTGGGGGAGAAATTGGTTTGAATTCTATTTTTTTTTTTATCACTGACTGATAACAGCTTGTGAAGCCAATCTCAGAGCCAGGCTTTCGCAGTGGTAGGACCCACAATGCCTGTTATAGAGGTTTTAAGTTGAAATATGAATAGAACTCCTGTCTCTTGCAGTGGTGATCTCGTTGTTAAACGATACAGGCTTTTGAACTGTTCTGACAGTTGGTGGAGAAGAAAAAAAATGAAAATGTTTCTTTTTTTCCTACAAATGTACCTACTAGACTTTGCTTTGGTAGTTGGCAGCTTTCAAACCATTCAAGCCTGGAGGTACGGGAACAAGGAATGGGGTCTGTGAAAAATTTGCGTGCTTTCCAATTTGGGTTTATAAGACCATATGTTTGCTATATGATTAGATACAGGGATGAAAGTGCATTTTTTCCATCCAGGTTCTCAAACCCTTACCAGTATGACTTACTCTAACTTTGCTCTAGAGTGAAAATTTAACACCAGTGAATTATTGGTACTGTGTTTCTGGTTGGTGGGCTGCAAAATCATGGCTGGGTGGATGCAGTGCCCCATCACCTTAACTTCTGCTGAGGCTGTTAGATCACAGGACTGTTACAAATCACTTTTCAGTAAGTGCTTGAAGATGTCAAAGGATCATCACTACAGCACTTGCCCTTGTATAGCTGGGCAGTGTGGTCTCTGACTCATCCCTATCCATCTGCCCCAAACCTGCAGTACTTGAGCACAAACTGGCCTGTGCCCCTACTGTGTATGTTGTTTGCTTGTGGCCTTCTTAATTTTGTTTAAAATAATGAATGAAAAATTTATTTACAATGAAATGGCATTTTGGCAATGAGCTGCATACTTTCTCCAAATTTTAAGATTTTTTTTGGCTAATTGAAACTCCCAAATGAAAAGGGATTTTATTTAAATTGTTTTATTCCTTTCACCATTGAGTAGCAAATGAAAAGCAATTGCATGAACAAATTCGGAAAAAAAAGGGAAACCAGGAAAAATCTGCATAAAAAAAACCAAAACATTTTCACAAGTAAAATAAATGCATGCTTTAAAACAACTTATTTTTATTACTAAAAAACTTCAGTGAAAGTTATTTTACAGTTTTCTAGCCTATTTGCAAGTCTTGTGAACATTATTCTATAAGTTTAGTATCATTTGATGTGTGGGTACTACACATAGTCACAAGTGACGTTTAAAGAATTTGTTCACTACTTTTCTTGTCAAAGAGCAAGACACAAACACCTGGTAACGCTCATCTTCTAGTGTCTGGTTCATACATGATCAGGGTGAATATTTGCTGATGATGGGAAATCTGATAGTTTTGCCAGATTTGATGTTCACTCCAATTTAGATGCTTGTCTGAAATTTCCATTCCTGATTAAAACTATTTGAGTCTAAAAAAATGATTTCAACTCTTGCCTTGCTTGTAGGACGTTAGGGCTCTTCTGGTCAGTACAGTCAATTTAACTCTGAATTCCACTGCTAACTGTGCAAATTTTTTGTGTATTTCAGAGACAAATGTAAGAAATTGTGCAGTGATCAGTTGTAGGATAACTTAAAAAAAATTAAAAAGTTGATCCGTAGGCCCCTTCTACTATATTGAAAATCACACACCTCAAAACCACCCAAAATATAACTGGATGTTCATTAGAAACTGTCTTCTTCTGTAGTGGTTTTCTGCTCAAACCACACTGAATTTTTAAAATAATTGCTCCTCTGTGAAGAATCCAAGCCTATTCCAATTATTCAGTTATGAGTGGAAAGGAAAGACTGTACTTCTGAAGAAGAAAAACCAAAACCCAACATGTGTTTTGAGATTCCAAAGTGATGAAAACCTATGACAACTTATGAGACAGGCCCGATAAAAAATTGCAGCTATAACTGTAGTTGTCAGAAATTCATTTGTGATAAATACTGATCAACTACAAACATCAGAGCCATATTTTGGTGAGTTTCTTTAAGGTCTCCATAGCTTTAACCCAGGAAACCTGGCGGGGTTGGTAGACTCAGTCTGCTCTGTTTCTCGGTTCTCGTGTTGGATGGCAGCCAGTGCATTAGAGCTGGACCTGCTCCTGCCTGTGCCTGGAATTGCTCCCCGGGAGATAGCGCAGCCCCCATCAGGCAGCGTTGCAGAGAGGCAGAGTACTTGAGTAAACTCAGGCCATCTGTTGGTTGCATAAATTAGTTTTCCCCATTTGCCCATCTAGCCATAAGCTATCCACATTTATTTTTTTTCCCCCCAAATAATGTGTTTTTTCTTTCTTGAGTTCTAGTAGGACAGAGGTAGGCAAATGGATTTCTTACAAATGTTTTCTTCTTTACTTCTTGTTGCTTGCATTTCATTGTAGTGGCTTTGTTTAACAAACCAGATTATCTCCCTTAAATAAGCATTCTGCTTCAGAAACAGTTAATGGCTCCTCACCAAAGAAAACCTTTACTCATGGAGACGAACGCAATTATAGTTCCTTTCCCCTCTTTCCCTCTCTTTTTCCCTATTATAACCTTTTTGTTTTTCCCTTTTTTCTTCTTTTCTTATTTATTTTTTCTTTCTCTACCTCCTTTTTACTGATGAATACTAACACTATAATATAAATAAATAGGGAAAAAATCAATTACATTAGCCTAACTTAAGTGATTTTCTTCAAACAGTATGCTAGTTGTTTGGGATTCAAGGAAGAATTAAATTCAACAATAATTATTTTAATTCAACTTTGTTCATTTTAAAGGGTCTCCATTTTACTTTTCTCCCAGCACTCTATGGGAATAAGATTCCTTGAGCATTTAGCAGTTGAACAGTGTGTCATTAAAAGCAGTCAGTTTTGAAGATTTGTGAAATGATTTTTAGTGGCACCTTCTACCTCTCAGATAAAAAGGTGAAGCATTTCTTTCACAAAGCATGTTTGGATTTTCTTAGCAATAGCCTTTCTGAAGCTTTACCGTAAGAACAGATGACATCTTGATGCCTGTTCTGTCAAGTCACTTTGCTTATTTTGAATGTTTGTTGCCATTTTGATTTATTTCCCTTTTTACCTCTTGCAGATTTATTTAAAAAACAGAAAATTGTATACTGTAGAAGCCAACAACCCTCGTCAGCTAGTGGAAATTGCAGCCAGAGACATCGAAAAACTTCTGAGTAACAGATCTAAAGCCTTGGTGGTGAGTACTAATGGCTTAGGTTTTCAATTTAACATCTAAAAACCAATGTATTATTAAAACATTTATTAAAACTTTTATTGTTATTTTTGCTGTCTGTGCAGTTACAGGCAGTGTCAGCCTGATGTGTACAGGACATGACATGCAGATAGATGGCTCGTGACTTCATGGTAGAAAATGAACTCATTAGTTCTTTGGCATAGGGCAGATGCTTATAATATTGACAGACAGATTAGGAACCATGGCCAAGTAACAAATCAAGTTATAAATAGATTGGAAATTATTCCTCTAAGTGACGAACATGAATGTTGATGACTTGAAGATCGCTGTACTCTACAGTCTGTAGTGTTATTGGGGAAACAAGGAGAGCTTTTTTAAAATGTGATTTAAAAATAATGGTATCTTTGAAGTCATGATGTTCATTTCATTATTATTGCTAACTACATCTGTTGATATTTGGTCTCTGTCTTTTCAGTTATTCAGTCTTTCTTGATGGTAGCAACTAATTCTTTCTCTTCAACAAATGTAGCCATGTGTGAATCAGATTAATTTCCATATCTATTCTATTTCTGATTTGCTAATTTAATCTGTATTTCACTCATGTTTTGTATCATCAAAGCTAATCTTGAGCTATTAGTGTGTAACCTCACGATTCTTTATGCTTTAAATAAGTAGAAGCTATTTGTTTAAACTGCTTTTATCAGCAGTTCCTTTTTTTTTTCTATCAAGTAAGAATGTAAGATGCCAAACTTGGGTAATTTCTTCTTTTTCATTCCTCCTCACATCACTCAGACTCGTGTAAGAGTTTAGAGTGCTTTTCAGAAGATAGTGAGCAAACATGCATGGGGGGGATCCAGATGATTTCATAAACATGCTTTTTACAGAGTAGAGCCATTAGAAATAGGCTTAAAGGATGGAACAGCAGGCTCGGATTCCCTGAGCCGTTACATATCCACATAGACTTGCAGATGAGTTTGGTCATGTCATTTAAAGTGAGAGAAAGAGGAAAGAGGGATTAATTCACCTAACTGTAGACATCTACTCAGCTGGTCGTCGTAAGCTCCCTTTTTGTTCAGTGGAACAAAACAGGCACTTCTCAGTCAGGACTGACCTGACATGTTCTGAATAAGACTTCAAAATGGGATGAACTACAGCCCAGAAGTACTGACTTCTCTCTTTCTTTATCAGAAGAGCCTCAATGTACATGTCTATACTGGAGGTGTGTAAAGTTGGAGGAGATGAGTCCCACCCAAGCAGTCCTTTTATCCATATAGTTTCACGCAGCTGAAGAATCAGTCTGAGAGTGAAACTACTGCTGTATGCTATCCTGAGAACTAGCCTTCTTGTAGGTGGCAAGACTTTGCTAAGCCAGTTGTCTGTGCATAGGTACCACAGGAGGTACTCATTTTCTTGCCTTTTCTTCTTAGCAGGAGTTCACTCTTCCAGTTCCCATAGCTGCCCTAACACAATGCATATCAGTGTTATCTGGGCCCAAGTTTCTCTGCTTCAGTCAAATGAATGTAAAAGAGATGCAATTTCTTTGTTTGTTTTCTTGTTGTAAGTCAGTGGGCAGATGTTTATGTAGCAGTCTGTGGACTCTGTATTATTATTATTGCAAAATATTATAAGTCATTTGCAGAACTTTGCGAATGCACCAGTTTTCCCACTATTCTCCCATCAACCTATACAGGTCAGATGTTTTTAAGTTGTCACAGGCAAACCTTAGATTTCCTTGAGGCTCCAGTTAATGTGTGTGTGTCTGTGTGTCTGTGGTGGTTTGATCTTAAAACTTTAAGAAAATTAAATTTAAGCATCTCATGTCTACTATAGAAGAGATTCCAGAACAGTTTTTTTCTGTGAATGTGGAAGAAGGGTGCCTACATCATTTTAGGCAAGTCCTTGGTCACTGTTTGAAAAGGGTAATAAAATTCAGTTTCCTGACATAAAAAAAAAAAAGATTAAAATAGGGAAAGGATGTACCTTCAGTCCTGTTTCTCTCTATTTTTTGTTTTTTTCTTATTAAAGAAGTTTTCAGAACATCTCAGATAATTTTAAATGATCAGGTCAATACATCTTGAATGCAAATAAAAAGTTCTCCAGATGTGTTAGTGGCTAAAGACTTACAACTTTAAATCCAATTTTATTGTTTTGGTGGATGTGACTCATGATGTCTTTAATTCTTGAGGTTGCCGTTACTGCCAGCGCTGCAGTGAATGTGCAATACTTATTATTTTTAGCTGCATGCCATCATTTCAGGGTGCGTATGAGCAAGACTCCTGCATGACATCTTTATTAATTGCGCCAGTTCATTGCAGAGTGAAATTCATCCCCCCAAAGGTGGAAAAAACTACACACACACACTTCATACAACCATCCTTTAAATACTGACCAATGATGCTTCTCTTTAATGTTGCAACATCTCTAAATTGTCTTTTAATTACTTTTGGTTTTTNTTCTTTGCTTTATTTTTTTAATTTAAAAAAAAAAACATACATTTTAAAAATAAGAATTTATCAAAACTGCATTCTTCAGAAAAGCTTTCCAAGGGTGGTTGACAATGGATGGTTCCTGAGGAAACTTATTTTTCCTTTCGTATCAAATGCCAGACACAGCCAAAGCCAATGTAAAAATGACTCAGTGTTGATTAAGCTTTTTAATATAATTTTCCTTGTTTGATGAAGCTTCTGATTTCTGATTCAGACATATTTCTGAGCCATTATCAAGGTTAGCTGTTCTGGGGAGTTCTGTTGTTGTTTCTGTATATTCATGTACCCAGAGGCTCAGTCTGATTAAAAAAAAAAAAAAAAAAANGATGCAATTTCTTTGTTTGTTTTCTTGTTGTAAGTCAGTGGGCAGATGTTTATGTAGCAGTCTGTGGACTCTGTATTATTATTATTGCAAAATATTATAAGTCATTTGCAGAACTTTGCGAATGCACCAGTTTTCCCACTATTCTCCCATCAACCTATACAGGTCAGATGTTTTTAAGTTGTCACAGGCAAACCTTAGATTTCCTTGAGGCTCCAGTTAATGTGTGTGTGTCTGTGTGTCTGTGGTGGTTTGATCTTAAAACTTTAAGAAAATTAAATTTAAGCATCTCATGTCTACTATAGAAGAGATTCCAGAACAGTTTTTTTCTGTGAATGTGGAAGAAGGGCGCCTACATCATTTTAGGCAAGTCCTTGGTCACTGTTTGAAAAGGGTAATAAAATTCAGTTTCCTGACATAAAAAAAAAAAAGATTAAAATAGGGAAAGGATGTACCTTCAGTCCTGTTTCTCTCTATTTTTTGTTTTTTTCTTATTAAAGAAGTTTTCAGAACATCTCAGATAATTTTAAATGATCAGGTCAATACATCTTGAATGCAAATAAAAAGTTCTCCAGATGTGTTAGTGGCTAAAGACTTACAACTTTAAATCCAATTTTATTGTTTTGGTGGATGTGACTCATGATGTCTTTAATTCTTGAGGTTGCCGTTACTGCCAGCGCTGCAGTGAATGTGCAATACTTATTATTTTTAGCTGCATGCCATCATTTCAGGGTGCGTATGAGCAAGACTCCTGCATGACATCTTTATTAATTGCGCCAGTTCATTGCAGAGTGAAATTCATCCCCCCAAAGGTGGAAAAAACTACACACACACACTTCATACAACCATCCTTTAAATACTGACCAATGATGCTTCTCTTTAATGTTGCAACATCTCTAAATTGTCTTTTAATTACTTTTGGTTTTTTATTGCCTGGAAATCAACAGAATTTACAAACATAATTACATGACTAAAATACATACAGAAGATCCTTTTTGCGGCCAAGTGACTGAAATGACCTGTTGAAACATTCCTCTAGTCAAGTTCAAGAAGGACGGAGCTGACTTACAGAAGTTGTCAGGTTTCAGATGTTTGCCTTGCCAAAACCTTCCGTGAACTTTGTGCACTTTTAATGACTTAATTCTATATACATATATATATTTATACCTAATGCTATATGCATAAATATATATATCGTAACCTACTGTGCATTTTTAAGCAAATGATATGTAATTTCTCTCTGTATATCCTAGTTTAATTCTTTGCTTTATTTTTTTAATTTAAAAAAAAAAAACATACATTTTAAAAATAAGAATTTATCAAAACTGCATTCTTCAGAAAAGCTTTCCAAGGGTGGTTGACAATGGATGGTTCCNACGAGAAATAAAAAAAAAAAAAAAAAAAAAAAAAAAAAAGAGAGAAAAAGGCCTAAATATCTTTACTTGAGGGGAAAAATACCCTTTAATTAATCTTGGTCCTAGGCAGATCTCTTTGCTGACTCACGTTCTACTTTCTTATTAATTTTGGATCACTTCATGTTGCTTTTTCTTGTGCTTATCACCTGACCTTAAGAGTTCCTAAAGGCTTAGATATTTATATTGGCTTTTCTATTTCTAGTTATCCTGGATTTATAGTGGTGCTTTCAATGACTTCTGATTTTAAACCTTCCTCTAGATTATTTTTATACACAGGAGATGCTACTTTATTATCTTCTGCATCTGAACTATTACGTGCTACTAAGAGAATTTCTTCACCTTCCATCTGTATTTCTCTACCTTTTCAGCCATTTTGTAAACTCTGTGTAATGAAGCTGAATTATTTATCTGAAATTAGGTTTTCTTAAATCTACTGGGTCATATTTTCTCTGAAATCAGGAGTGGAGCTGCATGGAACTGTTACTAATGACTGCACAGAGGGTTTTACCGTTGGGGGTAATATGACTCAAAGCGTTAATTAAGACCTGAATCCTGAAAAAGACTATGATGCAAGAGGATCCTACATCCTCCAGTGATGCCACGAGGAAGGTGCCAGTTAATGACATCAACAGTGTTGTTATGCAGAGACTAGCATAACCCAAGGTTGGCATGGGTTTCTCTAGGCATGCTACACAAACAATCTTTGGGCAAGGTTATAATAAGCAAATATTAGTGATGACTTTTTTAATAACAACTTGGCTTCCCCTGACCTGCAAGGAACCTTTAAATGAAAAATAACTCCTGCATTCCAAATTGTTATTGTGTTTTCATGTAACTTTGTTCTAGAAACTGTCTAGCCACAACTTAAAGGTAAAATTACCTACTGCTGCTGTGTATTAAACACAAAAAGTCTTGAGTTACATGGAAAAGCTTTGTGATTTCATCTCTGGTTTATATGAGGAAAGATTATGATATAGATCTGACCAAGATGCCTTGTCCCACCATGAGGAAAAAAATATTTTTGTTTTTTCAGGTATACAAATTTTTGTTTGGGAGGAGCTTAAAAATGGTAGCTGAAATAGGTACCTAGCTGGGGAAGACAAAGGGGAAAGTCCTGACCTGAACTCAGAGGGCTTTTCAGGTAGCTGTTACTAGAAAATGTTAGCCATAGGACAAAAAGTTAGGATAAAAAGAAAATAGAGAATTTTCTAGGAAAGTGTAGTGGAAGGAGAGAGTGGTATGAGTAGTAAGGGGAGACACAGGCAACAGCCTTATAGTCAAGGATGTCAAAGATTGCTTGCAGTACAGCCTGTTGCTCAAATAGTGAACATTTCATTCTTTTGTTTACTGTTGTTTTGTTTACTATGTATATTTGCCTGGCCTAACTGTACTGAACACACACTATTTCAATATTATGGGATTTTCATATGTATAACATAGAGTTATAAAATCATAGAAGGTTTGGGTTGGAAGGGACCTTAAATATATGGTGTGCAGATGGTCCTGTAAGGAGCATGGAGTTGGACATGATGATGCTTATGGATCCCTTCCAACTTGAGATATTCTATGATTCTGTGGCATTATGGGGAATTTAATATTCTGTCTCTATGTATCTTGCTGAAAGGCAGTGTACAGGCTGGCTTTGCTACCATCATGACCTGCATTTCCATGTGTGCAATGGAATTTGGGGGAGGTTTCTTGGAAAAAATCCTACAGTAACTATGGACAAAAATCACAAAGGTTCTTGGATGCTTTTCAGGTACACAACTTTAGCAAGAATACCAACATATAATATGCCATTAGGCAGTCTGGCACCTAAACTGATCATTTCACTGGAGTTATCCTGTTTTATAGTTCCTACCCCATTCATCCCTGCGATAGCATTCTGGAGCTATGTAGGTCATGGTAATAGATCATAATCTTTCAGTTCAAATGGAAACTAAACAAAAACTTTTCTATGTATGAGAAACTGAGGATACTTGTATTTGAAAGATACTATTATTTATTTGATATCATTAGAAATGCTAAATTGTAATTTTTTTGACATTGTAATATATTTATACTATATGATTTGAGAGCTTACAAATATTTTCTCACTGGCTATATAAAAATAAACACTTTTAAATCCATTAATATGTGAAAAGGACTCATTATGTATTTCTTTATTAGTCATGTAAAATGAATGCTCTTAAGTTGTGCAAAGGTCCTAGTTCTTGTTGGCACACTTTAATATTTAAAATTCTAAATTTTGTTTTTTCAAAAAGGTATATTTTAAAAAGTCAGTGGTTTGCAAAAGGCTGTTCTGGGGTTTTGCTGTCTTTTCATGCATTGTGTCATGAGGCAAATGAAGTATGACTTATCCTAAAGTAGAATTTGGTCCAGTGCTGCACACTAAACCAAAGATGCAGCTTCACTCTGGTGCAGTGTGAAGTCACTAGTTGTGTAGCCCTTAGCCTTCCTCTGGCCATTGGAGCAGCCGATTACTCATTAGGTATTGGGGAGCACCCTTCATTTTCTACTGCAGGAAAATCTGCAGTTTTGCTCTCTTGTTAATTTTTGCCCTTTTAATTTGATTGAAGAGAATAAGCCAGTTTGGATTTCTTAGGTAACAAAAACACCTACTAACACTCTTTGTAAGCACAGACTGCAGAAAATTTTGGAAACGGGGTCAAAAAGTTATATTTCTTGCTTAGATAAGATCCCTTTCTGCATTCCTAAATTATTTAACTGTTGGCTACTTGTTTGTCTAATACTTCCAGATGAATCCTGCTTGCCCTCCTATGCAAAATTAGGAAGTATGCACATTCTCTTGCAAATCTTCTTTTCCATAATGAAATATTTCTTTCTGGAAAGCCTCAGTGACAGTAACTTACTGCCAAATTCAGAGTTTGTTTATTGATAAACTTCTGATCCATTATTGCCCATATTCTAAGGGAACACTGTGACCATTTGTGTAAAGAAAACGCTCAAGTTCCACTAGAATACGTTTCACTGGAGAATGAGAGACATTCTTATTTTCAGTGCCAAATTCCTACTTAATATTTATTTGTTTTGCATTAAGGTTGTTCAAGGGAAGGTACTAGTCAATATGCTTGACTGGAATGTGTGTAGGCAAAGATGAAGTACATGTAGGTTTGCATGGTATTGTCTAGATTTCTTCCCATATCTGTGCCAGAGACATTGCATCTTTATTCTAGCCTTTCTGCCTTGGTTTCTTCTGAAAACTGAGGAAACTGAGTTTCCATGGAAACTGAGGCACAGATTGTGTGCTAGGAGACAGGTTTCCTCTACGTGCTGCTGGGAAGTGTCCAAGGTGCACAATTGTGTCAGTGAATGAGGAGCTCAGAATGTTTATCTGCTAGTTTAGATGCAATTTCAACACAGCTGTGCAAGTGTGTCCAGATCCCTTAGTATTTCCCTGCCCCCCTGAAATAAGGCCTCAGTGTCACACAGTACAACTGGGAAGCTTAAATAAACATGAATTATAACATATTTGGAGATTAGTGAGCAGAGATGCTCTGCACTTTAAAAAGAGTTAGGAAGTTTTCTGTAGCCTGAAAGACTGATAAAACTAAAATAAATTTTGTAGGTGTGCTTGTTACTATTGATTTTTGGAAAGGGTCCACAACTCTAGCTTGAGTTTTGTTTCAATGTCTAAAACCAACCTGACATCCTTGAAAACACTCTGGGACACCTACCTTCTGGTCTGCAAATCTTAATTTGCCTATACTAGCAAGACACCTTTCTACTCTTTAAAAATACTCTATAGATAGTCCACTCATTTAGCAGAACTTACACTGGGCACCATCTCTTGCTTTTGGGTTCTGTTGCAACTCAGTCACTTGTCTCCTGAGCTTCACTAGAAATTCCAAAGAAGCCTGAATAGTCACACCTAGCAGTGCACTCTACCATTTCTACATGGTAATCTAAAGATTAGAGGTAATCGCTCTGCAAGGGCTTGGGCCTAGTCTCTGTGTTGAAAATATCTCTGTGTACATACAGATACATATCTGGATCTGAACACACTTGCACAGGTGTGTTGGAATTGCATCTGAACTATATTCCAGTGTGCGTACTGGAAATACGTATTTTTCCAGTTATCTCCTAGCCTAAGAGGTAAACAGACAAAACATCTGACCAGGGAGAAGGATCTGCAACTCAGTTCTTTTCCTTCCTATTTAGGTCCTCTGATCACAAGGTTAAAGGCTTTCAATCCACCTGTGCAAAAATCGATTTCGGATGCTAACAATTGCCTTCCTCTTTCATTATCTTCCTTTTAGATATGTTAAATCCATTTATTCTTACTCTCAGGTTGTGAGGACCAGAGTCCTTACCCTTTAACCTGAAAATTAGGTCATTCTCTAGAGGTGTAGTTTGGATTTTGCATATGACAGTGTAAATGGTGTGATTTTGTCATTAGAAGACACCGGTGAACTGGATCTTGAGTTGATGGAGGCACCTGATGTCTCCCATTAGTCCCTTGTACATGGGCATAATATCCCAAAGAATCAACAAAGAAAGGGAGAAGCCTCAGTTTTACTGTTGAGTTATGGTAGTGTCTAAAGTTTCATCAAGATAAGATATCTTTTCTCTCTTTCTTAGCTGATTTTAAGAATGTAAGTGTTGTTGATAACTGATTTCAAAACTGATTGCAGTACAAAAAGTAGCTTTACTCATGTCTTGATAAATTGATGCTATTTTTTCTTTACTTGTGTTTTTTTTTACTTGTGGGATTTTTTTTTTTTTTTTTTTTTTTCAGGTGTTTCTACCTTTTGACTCGTTTGCCAGTTAGAGGCACTGTTAGACAGTTGTATTGGGAAGGGCTTGAGCTGGAAAAATTCCGAGAAGGAAAACGAATTGTGGTTAGTCTCCCAGCAAACAACACTTTCCCACATTTTGTTAGTACTTTTTATTAGTTGTTGTAGGAGATGCTTCCCATCATAAGGAAGCTGGCAATGGGCTTTGAGTGCTGGGTTGTTTACCAAAATAATTTCAGGTCTGACTTCTAAAAAGAAGAAGTCTACATGGATGGAAAAGAGGAAATTAACTGAGTAAATTACTGGTCAGACAGATAAGTTTTGTCTATGTGTGTTTCTGTGCAATATACACAGGCTTTGTGTTATCCAACATGTTCATTTTCCGGTTGGAATTGTTAGGCTGTGGCTGTTTCTTCTGTTTAATATTTCAAAATAATTTATCCTTTTATTTTAACTTTTAATTTCAAGCTGTAGGTGGCTCTTGGGCTATCAGAAAAGATATGTAGTGAAAAAATTACACAAAGTGTGTACCGGCATCCCAAACCAAAATGACCTTAACTGTGCCAATATCCTACCAGAAAAATGCTGATGTTTTGGAAAAGTACAAATAAAAGAAACTTTTCCCTGTATAAACACTGTAAGATCATGTATACCATATGGTCTTACATGGCAGTATGTCTTGATTCTTTAAAACTTTTCCATTCTGTATTTGGTAAAATTTTACAGAGTTAGGGCTCTAGGTCTATTTATATGTTTACTTTTTATATCTCCATCAATTCTCTATGCACCGAGTAATTCCCTGAGGTGGAAAATTTCTAAATTTTATTTCTGGATGCTCCCTGCAAGTTTTCAGAATAGACATTGTCATCTCCTTTTCGTACCATTAGATTTAGATTTCAGTCTGTGACCAGAGCTGGTCCAAATAACAGAAATAGCTGGTTCAGATATGGCAAGAACTTTGCAGATGAGTTTAAGACTGATACTGCACTATTAAAACTCTGGAGAATTTACCCACGAGGAAAAAGGTTTTACATGTGTTATTTTTAGAGAGTAATACTGAGTCTGCTAGCCTCTATGAACTTTGCTTAAATCTCCAGATGTAAATGTAGCCGAATTTGAAAGTCGTCTGTAGTTGCTGAAGCAAATGTGTTTTGGAATGACAGCTAGTGAGATGTGACACTTATGAAGTCAAACATTTGTCAACTTGTCCACATGTCAGATGTTTGAATTTGTTTTTACTTGTCTTGCCTTGACTCTTATTTTATTAACCAAAATCCAGGTTGTATAGATGCAACATTATGCCTCAAAGGATAGATTCACATAACTGACTTACCTTACAAGGCATCATAAAAATCTGGAAACATAAATCAGAGGGATTACAATGAAAGTTCTTTACAAATACGGTCTGTTTCCATGCTTCCATGCTTTTTTTTTTTTCTTTCTTTCCACTGTTTACTTGATTTGGTATCTGCAGAACTTCTATTCTTATTGACAGATAAAGAGGGGAACGTGCCTCCCACTTCCCATATCCTCATAGATAGCCGTGAGTCATCATTTTGATTTTTGTGGACTTGAACTGTATATAGTGCTGAAATGACATCTGGTATGCTAGCTTAGAGAGACATCTGCTGAATCTCTGTCCTGCTAGCACAGTGGATTGCAGTCAAAGCTTGGAAGGTGTGACTGGGATGATGAAAGCTAAAAAGAGCAAATAATATTGTCAGATGATCAGCCTCACAATTTAACTTTTCTTTCTCCTGACACAGTAGATGACTGTCACTGGTAGCATAGCTTCTTTGTGGCTTTCGCTTTTAATATGGAGAAAATTAAGGAGCACTGATAGATCTAGCAGTTCTTTCCCTTTCAGTCCCCTTTATATATTCATTGGAGCAAATTCCCTTAAAAAATAAATGGCCATAGCTAATCTTCCAGAGGTTATGGTGTTGTTTTTTCTTAAACTCCCTGTGGGGGATTCTTCATGTGTTTGTTGCAAGCAAATTCTTTTGTCTAGGTGTATGGATACTGAAATTTCATTTGTGACAGATGTTCTGCAGGTGCATGGCCTCATTAAAGCAAGTGTTATCCTAAGCTGGAGGGTTGGTGTAGTAGCCTTGAAAGGTGAAATCTTGCTCTAAATAAGTCTTTTAATTACCTTTCCTTGTAAAGTAACTTTTTCAGAAGCTCTGATTTAAAAAGAAAACAATGCAACTGAAACCTCTGTTGTTGCTTTTCTTGGATTTGTCCCAGTTTTTGTCTCCAGGGCTTTGCTACCCTTCTTAGCTGAGGTTTACCCTCAGGCAGCTTCTCCTCCTGAAGATATTTTTGTTTTCTTTATATGTGCTTCTGCCTGATAGGTGAAGAGATCTATTTTTTTGCTTATTTCTTGGTCTGATGGCTTCCATTCAGATTGTCTGCCCAAGAAGCAAGAAAGACCATGACGCATGTATCGGTGTGAGACTGTTTTTCACTGTGGCTAGTTGGAAATTTTACAGTAGAATGATTTTCCATGGTAAAGCAAGTATTTTTCAAAATCACAATATTTCATGCTAGAAGTTTAATTTGCTCAAATTTGTCCAACTTAATGAAATGTTACCTATCTAAACAGACTGAAGAAGGATATAGGAGTTCTTGAGCATTGCAACCCTAATGTTGTTAAACCAGCCCTCCCAAGTCTCCTAATATTTCCTTCAGTCACTAAGTTTACTTTTTCAACTGCAGCAAAAATGAAAACTCCACTTGTTTGTTGAAAGCTCTATTAAACTGAGAAAAACCAAATGTAAGTGGTGTTTTCAGTGGTCCAAACTTGCACACATAAGTTACACATGAACTATAGTATGGTAATTGTGTACTGTATACAACTTTCTGAACCTAGATTCTGCTTTTATGAGACCTTTTTCCAAGGTCTTCAGTAATTTTGAGACTCTTTCCTGCATCTTCTCTTGTCTTTCAGTATCTTTTCTTTAAGAGCATTAACGCCTGACTGTATGCACGTTTCCAGTATTTATCCCGGTGGAATGCTTTGTACCATTTACTTCTCTTTTTCTGCATTACCTACATTAAAAGTTCAAATTAGCCTGTGTTGCTACAGCATCACGCTGTCTCATGCTGTATTGTTCACCCACTTCACTTCAGAACTACTTTTCAGGATACTTGTGTCCAAGACACAGTTGCTGTTTTCCAAGCATGTTATGAAATCTGTAAATTCCTGGTTCTATTTCTAATGATTCATTCAACTGTATAAAACCGCATTGTCTTTGAATAAGACCATTTTAGTCTGTGCTTTGTAGACTACTTTGTATATTACGTGTACAGCAAACAATAAGGAGGGTTTCTACAAAGTAGGTTTTCCTACCATAGCCCATTTGGCACATGGTGTTTCCCCAAGTTTCCTTAACCAATGATGGCTTCCAGGAAATGTTGTTTCCCGTATTTCTTAAAAGTCAATGTTACAACAAATGCATTTACTTTTTTTTTTTT
>VXBJ01005238.1:166871-202342 GCA_013400055.1 Nycticryphes semicollaris
CAAAAAATTCAAAGGTTTGTTTGTTTGTTTGTTTACTAATTTGTCTTAAGAAAAAAAAAAAAGACAACTCTTGAATTGCAACATTGTAAGAATTTTAAAGAGTTTTAGTAAGTGTTCAAAACATTGGTATTATAATTCAGTTCAGTTTGCATTTCAGAGGGCAGAATTAAAGCATAAACACAGGTGAAAGCTAGATTATTTAAAATAGAGCACTTCCTAATGGTTATGTACAAAATTGTCAAAGACTTGTAGAATCATAGAATCAAGTTTAGAGTTGTAAGGGACCTTAAAGATCATCGAGTTCCAACCCCCCTGCCATGGGCAGGGACACCTCCCACTACAGCAGGTTGCTCAAAGCCCCATCCAGCCTGGCCTTGAACACCTCCAGGAATGGGGCTTCCACAACTCTCTGGGCAACCTCACCATCCTCACAGTAAAGAATTTCTTTCTAGCATCTAACGTAAATCTCTCCTCTTTCAGTGTAAACCCATTGTAAACCCATTGTCCTTCATCTTTTGGGTCTCCAGGTTTACCATTTCAGTGCTCTGTGCTCATAGCAATGTTCACTTTGATAATCAGTGCATAAAGCCAGAAATAGATCTTTTGGGTCAAGGCAGAGATTTTATCAGGGAACAGTGGAAATTGTGTTTATCACTGGCACAAAGATTTTTTTTTTTTTCCCCTCTAGCAAAATATAGAGAAAATATATATTTTTTTAGTGGGAGTGCTAACTGAAGCCAGGGTGTAGTCTGTGGGATAAGATCCAGGTTGAGGTGGTTTGTGCAGTCAGTATTCTCTCCTGATGTTGGCATGGGATGATTCTGGGTAAGGAAAATATGCAATCCTTGACAGTGTCCATGGTCCGTTATGCATGTAATCCCTCTGTGTTCATAGTTTTTGGATTAGAAATTCCAAAGACAGCATCTCTGCCTGTTCCTTTCTGTATCTATTAGCTAATTTACCCATAAATCTGTCCAGCCCCTAATCTGCCTCTGCAATGTGCCTCTATGACAGTCTTAGCTTTTCTAGTCTCTCCTTGGCATGCTATCTTACAGAGGATATGTAACTGTTTTATAGCAGCTACTTTCATCTCATTAATCATTTTATACAAGTATTTGGAGGAGGAAAGACTTAGGTACAGTGCAGGAGGTCCTTCTATCATGTCTTGGGTGCCTGCATCATGCTCCAGTTCCTCTTCTAGAATATAGCTGGTAATAGAACAGAACAGAATGGAATGAGGTGGAAAGGAATGGGTCATTCATCTTTCAGCTTATGATTTCCCTAATTTATTTTCTGACTTCAGCTATAAATTTTTGGCAAGCCTAAGATCAGAAAATCATGACAAAATGCTTGAATGCTGCAACCATGTGTATGGTTGTGGGTGTTCAGACAAGCACTTCTCAACAAGAAAAATCAGCGTTTCTAGCATAAATTATTACCAGTCAGACAAAATATTTTAAATTAAAAAAAAAATATCAGATTTAAATAAATGTTATTGAATTCCAAAATATTTTAATTATTTTTAGTGCATTTTTTACTTTGGAAGATAAGTGTTTTTAAATACTTTTTTTCCTGCTTTTTTAAAGGATTCTGTTTTCTGAGTGTTATGGTAGCCATTGACAGCATGGACATAATGCTTATTGTATTATATAGCTGCAGCATCCTTAAATGCACTGTAGGGCTGGATAGCAGCATGGGTTCGGTACTATAACAAATTGTTTCCTGGAATATATGAGTTTTTTCTCAAGCATTTTGGTATCTTTGTGCCAGTATTTCAGGTGTGCAGCTAATTGGGACCCTCAGGAAAGAATGCAGGTAAATCTATGGCTCTTCCGAGTAAGCTTTAAAGGAATCAGATCAGCAGGCTTGAATCCTTGGAAACAGCTTGCTGCAGAGCTAGTTGAGAAGAAATACTGAATTTCTGTCTTCATGAAAGTATGAAGAAGGTTCAGGTAACCTGTTCTTCTGGCATCATTCTTTCATAGGTTTTTCTCTCTTACCAGTTTATAGTGTCCACCTGTCACCTTTATCACACTTCCTGGGCTTTCTAGTGGAATTTCCATGTTAAAACTTTTCTTAAGAGAGTTTCTGTCAGCTTCCTTTGCAACATTGACTTTTGATGTTGCTGTTAGTACAAAAGACAAAATTCCCCAGGAACCTAGCAATTGCCTTGCACCAGAAGTCTCTGTGGAAATGCTCACAAAGCTGGATATGCTGAAGGAAAGCAGTGTGATAAACTGTTTTGTGCTATTTCCTGAAGGTCTAAATTGCAATTTCTAACTTCCTGTGATCTAACTGTAAATTTGTTGGTAAACAAATGTAAGCTTCACTTGTAAAAAATCAGGAGAGGCTGAAGTGTTGCACATGCTTTTTATGTTTATCCTTTTGTTGAATTAAAATATATCCTTTGATAAGGAAGCTTCAAGAAAACAAGGTGATGACACATGTCAATGTGATGAAAATATGGTTTCTTCAAAGTCCAATGGCTGTCCAGGAACATTTTTCATTCCCTTTTATGCAGCTGCTTAGCAGATACAAATTGATGCTCTTCAACTAAATTCCCAAAGGGCTCAGATTTACTGTATATTTGGATTTGATTTATGGACTCACATGGAGGTAGAAGTGGTCCCTAGTGGTCTCTCTACAAATATGTTTACATGTCTGTTCAGAGGAAAGGAGACTGTCACTGCACCAGCTCCAAAGACTGAAAAGTCTCCAAAGTATGCCTGATTTTAAAGCACCAGACTGCCGTGGTGAAATTAGAAACATGAAGTCACCTAGGTCCAAATTGCACCTTTCGCATATGGCCATGAGACGAGCACAGCTGAAGGAGAGATAAATATGTGCTAAACACGGGGTGTCTTACATAGATGCAACTGAAATCCTCTGTCTGGAGTGTTGCCATTTAGGTCAATGTTGCAAGATGACACTTTAATTTTCTCGGGATCAGAGACTGAAATCGTCTACTTAAGATTTGTAGCTTCAGAGATGTTGTAGGCTTTGGATTCAAATTCTGTTTTTGTTTGCTTGGGTTGTGTCTTCTGCTAAATTTTTATTTTTTGATATGTTTGGAAGAAGATTCCATAACTCAAATGGCTGTCTAGGAAACAAGGGATCTCAGATCAAATTTATCTTCAGTCTAAGAAGGTTTATGTTTGTCTTCCACCCCCCAAAAGACTGCTCTGATCACGTAATTACAAGCTAAACTGAATGGAAAGCCACTATTCTTTCTTGGTTATTCCTCCATCCTGCCAGTGTTGAGCCACTGTGTGAAGAACAGAGGATTCCTGGAGCTAGGAGGGAGGATAACACAGGAGGGCTTGGATCTTAGTTTTTGTAGCACTCAGCTAGATGAGAGTAAAATCTTTTCCTATTGGTCTTTCTATAAATTTGAACATCATCACCATAGAATCATAGAATCATTTAGGTTGGACAAGACCCGTGGGATCATTGAGTTCAACCATCAGCCCTACTTTACGAAGTTCTCCCGTACACCATATCCCCCAACACCACATCTGAACAATTCTTAAACATGTTCAGGGATGGTGACTCGACCACCTCCCTGGACAGCCTATTGCAATGTCTGAGCACTCCTTCTGTGAAGAATTCTTTCATAACGTTCAGCCTAAACCTACCCTGTTGCAGCTTGAAGCCATTCCTTCTTATTCCATTGCTAATTACCTGCACTTAATTTCTAATTTTTTAAAATATGATTTAATTTTGGCCTTTATAAATTATGTCTTTTGTACCTTCCAGACTGTATTTACAAAATTCTTCTAATAATTTACAAATACAAAACCAGTCAGTTTGTTCTTCCAATTTGATGGATATGACGATTGTCAAACAAAATCACCATCAGTAGAAGATGCAGATGTTCCCAACTGAGGGAAATGAATCCACAAGTACATTTCGACAGTTTACTCTGGGATGTGACTGTCAGATAAATTAACTTTTATTTAATCTTAATTTTCAAAATAAATAAACTCCCTCAATATTGGTTTGGAAGTGGTCTTACAATTAGAAATCATTTAGAAGCCACTGTTACAGTTGAGTAGAGAATATAACACATTCAGATGTTGTGTGGTGCTGTCTAGTTTTGCTATCAGAAAATACAGCTTTTGTATAACAGTTCTTTTATGGACTGTGACTTCCATAAAAAAGCAGTTTGAATTCCTAGTGGTGTTTTGGTTGATTTGTTTGCTTTTTATTTTTCTTTGTTTGCTTGGTCTGTTTTGTTGTTTTTCTTTCTTTTTTTTTTTTTTTTCTTTTTAGGTCAGCATCAAATTCATTCCTTATGAGAAAGTAATTCATTGTGTGAGTTTCTAACACCTTGCTTATGTTTAGTTAACAGTGACATTGTTCACCTATTTAATATTTATCATTTTTTAGTAACAAGGCAAATTCTGCCTGTCTTAAGGTTCAGTACACACTGAGAAAAAGATTTTTTTTTTTACATAGAATTGTTTGGGGATTTAATGCATTTTCAGTTCACTATTTCTTATTAAAACTTCAATCACCCACCACTTGATTGTAATTAAAACTGCCCCTAGGCAGTAAATTTTGCTCCATGCAAATGTGACAGGTATAATTATGGAAAATCTAATTGTTGATATGTTGCTACTTTTCATGTGATGTTAAAAACAATTAATGAAGTAATTAGATTTTTTCCCTTTAAACACTAGAACAAAGCAGACCAACAGAATTTGTGCTTCTCCTTGAACCTGGGTCCATAGTGCACCCTCCTGACTCCATGAATCTTGAAATTCTCTCCAGACCAAAGACAGGAAGTTGCTGATTTGTGCCCTATTGAATTAGTACAGGGGGATAATGTTTCTGTGCAGTGAGGACTTACCATGGCAGATGGCATGAAGAAGTGTTAAAGGAGCTGGGCTCCTGCCCTGGAGTAACGTGGCCAGTACAGTGTTCAGTGGGTCATATGGGGATGGGACAAGGGTGTCCATTAACATCTTCATTACACCCAGCTCTGACACTGATAAGGAAGATTATGGATTTCTTCTCATGTAGATAGCAAACCTGAAATTCATCAGTGGTTGTGTTTCAAGAGTATTTCCTCAAACATTTCTGTGGTGTGACCTGTTACAGATCTCAGCAGGTTGCACATTCGTTATGACGGGGATTTTTGCACCCCCACCAAAGAGCTAGCAGGGAGCACTCGCCAAAACCCAAAAGATGACACAGATGCTTTAGGTCTTGCTCTCTTGTACAGAAAAGCCTTACATAACGCTTCAGCTTCAATTTTGGCCTGCATGCTGCCTGTGGTCGGATTTCTTCTCCTTTGCTCTTTATACTGTCTCCAAATTGGTTTGTGTTACAGCAGCCGTGACTCGGTGATGCTCAGTCCAGTGTAAAGCACTAAACAGACAGCCTCTGCTGCTAAATTCAGTGGCTATTCCCCAAGTACCTTGTCTGAGTCAGAGCACCGTGGAGCAATAATTTTGTTTTTGCTGGATGTGTTTGGGCGGATGGTGCAGGAGTGGGCGGCTGTAACGCTCTTGTTGCTGAGCAGGCAGTGAGCAATCCCCCTTGACATTTGTTCTGGCTTTTTGTTNCATGTATTCTGGAGTTGTCAGGATATATTTATCTTTGACCAGGTCTTTAAAAAAATTAATGTGAACGAACAGAAAAGGCTAGAGGAGCATGTTTACCTGTTCCCAAGGTGATAAAAGCAGATTGAGTTGAAATCCTAGGGATGAATATTTTCGGGTAGATTTCAAACAGAATCAGCCTTTAGCAAGACAGAAGATACTGATGTGTGTAAACCATGTGGTGCCACCAGGCACTTCCTTGGCATTTCTAAACCAGGTTCTTTTTACACAGCTTTCATGACATGTCTGACTTCCCACTGGGTCAGCGGAGGAGTCCTTCTCTCCCGACCCCCCAGCCAGCCTCTTTTTTCCTGTTTTCCCTCAAAGCTTGTACACATTGCGATGGCTCTATGCCAGGGGAAGTAATAGCTGGAGAGCATCTTAAGGGCATTCCTTTCATGAGCAACGAAGGGGTATGGAAGTCAAAGGGCTGGTCCAGGGCATTTTGCAATTCTAGGAAGAGCATTTAAAGTCATGACACATTTAATGGGCTTCTGCTCCTTGCAAATAGACAGTAACATGTCTAAATGTAGGCCTTTCTTCTTATGTGTGCTAAAACTTTCAAAATGTTAGGTATAAATGTGTGCGTGTAATGAATGTGCACTGCAGTAACTTAAAATTTAAGGCTATAATCTGAAAAAGTTTTCATTAGGAATACATTACTGATTTTTCTCCACAAGTACAAATCCCAATGGTGTAATTTCACTCTCAATTGTAATTGTCTATTCCTTCTGATTTTTCTGTCTATTTTCTCTGTAGCATGGTGTTACAACCTCAACTTTTAATTTTTGATTAATAAAATGTGCATCTTATTTTCAGGTTATAATTTTCCAAAGCTGATGCTCGCTTTAGATATGTCAGTCTTTGTATTTCCTAAGAATATGCTAAAGAGGTGACTACAGAGGTGAATATGAGGAAAAATATGTTACAAACTACGAACTGTGGTGTAGCATAACTATAACCATGTGCCATCATAGCTGGGAGAGTGGAGCATAGATACTGTTATCAGGTTCTTTAACTTTTTGATCATATGGATTCAATCTTTTAATGAAGCTTTTAACTCTTTTAATAATTCATAAAAGGGCTTTCTGTATATGCAATAGATTCACATAAGATAAGTTTGCATAGATAATGATTTCTGTATTGTAGGTAAAGCTTATGGCTGCAGGCATGTTCCTGATTTTGTGCAGAATTAAGCATGGATTTAGCATTAAGCATGCAATAGTATTGCTGTAATTTTTTTTTTCCTTGAATCAAAGTCTTTGGTATGACTTGGAATTAAAAAAATATAAAAATTTTGTAATAATGAATATAGTAATCAATATAATGAAAGCATTGAACAGAACTATACTCAAGTGGTGCAAAACAATACGTTGTCAGGTTTATTTTAGACTTAGAACTTCCAATAGTTTCTCACTGAAATATTATGTTAAATGGGTACAGTATTTCTAACCATGTATGTCTGCCTGCAATTTGAGTACTTCATGCTTAGGAATAATTTGTCCATGTTTACTTTGTTCAGCTACAGTTATGAAATTTAGGTTAAGCTACTGCAAAGACTCTTCATGTAGGAGACCCCGTTGGTTTTAGTGTTAAGGATTTGGTATTTTCCAACTCAGTGATCCTGAAAACAGGTGAGGATGTTTTGTACATAAATATTAGTGCTATTCAAAGTTGTCTTTCCTCTTATTACAAAATTCCACTCTCAGGATAAGGGAGGGATTGGGGTACGACACATGTCCTTGTTGCACTCAGGTTTTCACGGAATCACGGAATTGTTGGAGTTAGAAGGAGCCTCTAGGGATCGTCTAGTCCAACTCCCCTGCTAAAGCAGGATTGCCCAGAGCACATCACTCAGGACTGAAGCCAGGGGGTCTGGAAGGTCTCCAGAGGAGACTCCACACCCTCCCTGGGCAGCCTGTTCCAGAGCTCTGTCACCCTCACCAGAAAGAAGTTTTTCCTCATATTTGAATAGAACTTCTTGTGTTCCAGCTTGTGCCCTCATCCTGTCACTGGGAACCACTGAAAAGGGTCCAGCCCCATCCTCCTTCAATCCACCCTTCAGATACTTATAAGCGTTAGTAAGGTCTTCCCTCTGCCTTCTCTTCTCCAGGCTAAAGAGTCCCAGCTCCTCATCAGGGAGACGCTCTGATGCCTTCATCATCTTTGTTGCCCTCTGCTGGACTCTCTCAAGTAGTTCCCTGTCTCTCTTGAACTAGGGAGCCCAGAACTGGATGCAGTATTCCAGTTGTGGCCTCAGCACTGCAGAGCAGAGGGGGAGAACGACCTCCCTCGACATACTGGCCACACTTTTCCCTGTGCAGCCCAGAATTCCATTGGCTCTCTTGGTGACAAGGGCAAATTGCTGACTCATGGATAGTTTACTATCTACCAGGACCCCCAGATCCTTCTCCTCAGAAGTGCTTTCCAGTGGTATTAAAGAATTTTGCGTGGGATGGAACTAGTGCTACTTTAATCTTGTCAGATTGTTGGGACCTAAACTGAACTAGTGGTTCAGAATTGCATTTGTACATATACATGTATATATGTGCGTATAAAACACATTCTTTAGAACAAGTTTAAGCTTTGGAAGCTCGCATAAGTTGCAATAAAAGGCTCATCAACTTTGTGCTTTGCTGCTCTTAGCCACATCACAACACAATATTGTGCTTTTCTTTCTTTTTCTTTTTCTTTATTTTATTTTATTTTCATTTTTCTCAGTTATACTCTGGATAGTCTCATGAACGATTAGCAAATTTCTTGGTTATGCTGTTTAAATGGAATATTTCTGTTAAGACATCTTTGCTGTGGTCTCAGCTATAACTACAGCTGCATCAGCTATTGGCCGTGGGTTAGCATTTGTAGGAAGAACATGAAGTGGCAGAGATGTGGGAATGACATGAACTTTTGCAGGATGCTTGACTACGTGCTCTGATTTATTATTTAGCTGTGAGCTATGTTCAGTTCAGCAGGGGAGCTTTTCTTCCTGCAGTTCCATGGAGATCTCTGTGTGTCAAGTTACTCCTGTGAAGTAACTTGGACATTGTTCCTACTCGCAGGCTACTATTGCATGCTTTCAACAGAATGTATTTTCACAGTGGCCTCAATGCCTAGAAAAGACTGTTTTACACTTCTTTCTAGGCTCTCGGACACTCAGTATTGTCACACAAACATTATACTGCTAATTGCTTCTTTAGTGACAACCATTTGGCAGCTTGGAAGCTACAGAATTTCATTCCATTATGTAGAGTTAAAATGATGGTAGCAAATACCTACATAACTAGAAGATCTCTTAGTGCATCAGAGCAAACTCCCATATTTTCAAATTGCATTAACCTCAGCAAAGGTTTCTGGGGGTTGATGTGTTTGGGTAAGGATCAGGCAAGGGAGTAGGGAAGGTGATAGATGTTGATGTTTTCATGTGGTACCTGTAAGCAGGGTGTTTGGATGGAGCGATGTTAATATCAACATGTACTAGAGGAATTTCTGCATCCACAAAAGTCTCCTATATTATGAATTAAAACCTTTAATAGTAATCTACCTAACTTTGTAAGTCACTTACTGTAAGGGAAAATACTGCAGTTTAAGAAGGTTAGACATAGAAATACAAAATTTAAAAAGTCTTGAAGTTAAACTTTTTTTTGATCTGCGCTGAGAATTGCTTCAATATCTACTCGTTATAATAATGGAATAAAAGTCTAGGCTCTGATATTTTTTAAAGTAATTTTTTATTCACAGTTGTAATGGCTGCGATAAAAATGGAGCACTCCGGTAAAAGCCACTGGGAAACATTTGCAATCATCAAATAAATTCCATAGGCAAGGGCTTGGCAATTGCTTAGAAACACTCTGTAGCTGCATTATCAGCCCCACGAGCAATTTTGTGAGAAGTATTTCACAGCAGCCCACAGCATATTAAAGACAGGGTCTCAGATAACCCAAGATAGGAGGATTACAGACACTTTTCAATTTTTCACAGGTTTTCAAAATGAAGACTGTCAACTGTGTCAATACTTGTGCTTCTGCTGAACCATTGCTATGTCATGGAGTGAACTGTGTGTCATATATATATATATTTATATATTACCTCTGCAGTACATTTACAGCTGCATGCAAGAAAGTATATATCCCTGACAAGCCATGCCAGTAGTAACAGGTTCATTTTTAGGGCATTCCCCGTAAGCTAGCCTTGAGGTCAACTTTGTGATCACTATTAAATATTGAATACAAAATAAAAAAAAACCAAACAAACAAACCCAAATCCATGCCATATGACTTGTTTTGTTTAAATTAAACTTTATAAAAGAGAGTTGTCTAGTCTAAGGTGGGAATGCAGGCTTCCTTTGTCATTGCTGGAAAATAAGCACTGCCGGGGTGGAGTGGAGGATTCATTTAACTCTCTCTCAGTCCCTTCAGTGCTATTTCCTCTTCTGCAGCAGAGAAAAATGTATGATCCACTTAAATTTCTTTACAATTTCGCTCCTTCTTGCTCATCTACCTTGTGTATTGCAGTGACCTGCAACCTTTTTCTACCACCTGAAAGCCATTATTCTCTTTGAAAAGCTCAAGCTCAAATATGTTTGTATAAATACAAATTCTTTCATATATTTGACAGATTTTCCAAATTGACAAACACTTAAAAATGGAACATTACAAATAGTAGGCTCCTGTCTGACCTGCAAAACACAGTATTAGCTTTCATTTGTATCTTGATAGGTAGTGGGCATCATTTATATCTGGTAAACTCCATACGCTCAATAGTTTTCCAGAATTACATTTTCCCTTCTCAATTGAGAATCAAAGCTGTAAAATCCTGTCTGTTGTATATAAGTTTTGCCACTGGCAGAACCAAAGGAAGTATTCTCCCATGTCCTTCCTTGCTGACTAATGAAGATGGTGCCAATTACAAGGGATCAGGATTTCATCTGTTGTTGGCTCAACGTGAATGAGCTACGTATGTGTAGGTCTGTCTCAAAGCTCTTTTATGATGAGATCTTTGGATTTCCTGGGAATTTTTTTTTTTTTTTTGTATTTATTTGTATGAAATCAATCATTTGAGGTGAATTCAGGAGACTGAAAAAGGTAGCTCAAGTCTGGTCATCTTCCCTGTAAGCTGCCAAAGTGTCAAAGAGTGATGAAGAATGGGGAGGCTGGTTTAACAGAACAGGGTTTTATTCTGAAATCCCCTACACACTATGCTCAGGGAAACAACTTCATGTAAGAGGGTTCACTTGCAGAGGTTGAAAAGAAGGGCCAAAAGCCATTTACCAAAATGGAACAGTTAGATATGCAAAAGTAACAGAAAGGGATTTTTAAAGCACAGAAGAAAATTTGACCCCTAATGCCCTCATTTTCAGCTGGAGGATGGCATCCAATCTCTTCTTATGCTTGTGTATGTATCACCAGATGTTTATCTTCAGAATCACAAATCTTAGAAATCTGACCCAAGCTGCTTCCCAGTAAACAGGTGTGGTCCCAAAGCATGTAAGGTTTGTTCACATATTGGAAATATTAACGACTTACAGCAATTTGCAATTGCTTTTTAATTAAGTGCATGGAGCCACTGGATATATCATAAACCACTGGTAGCACATGTGGCATGTGTTATCATTTGAGAGGCAGGGCTAGCTCCAGCTGAGGATTTTGATTTTCAATCCCTCTCTGACGTTGACTTGTTTTACTGTGTGGGCAGAGCTGGGAAGCATATTGAACAGATGTTTGGGTCTGAAAAGGCAACAGACAACCAGACAACAAAAATGCTCACACAAACACAAGCAAGGAGTATTCAGCAGGGATTCAGCGATTTGAATTGGAAGGGATGAAAACATCCACAAGGCAACCACAGCAACAACTACATCATATTTAATAGAAGAAAAAAATAAAAATAAAATCTGTCTGGATCTGCCTGTGTGATAGGAACTTAGCTAATAGCAAATCAAGCTCTTTAAATGTGCCATGGGCCATCAAGCTATGGCAGAGACGAAGGAAATTTGAGAAGGCTGCACCACCATACACTAATTGATTTGCATGTTAGACCTTGGGGAGTTGCTCTTGAGGCCATGTTCTAGAAGCTGAAAAAAATGTGCCCATGCTAATTGTGAGTGCCCTCAGATGAAGGTGGTATTTCAGTGAAAAAGAATAAAAACAAACAAACAGTGTGTAAAGGACAGGCTTAATAAGTAGCAAATGAGTTGTAAATTAGCTGACATTTTAATGTTTTTGTCCTTCTCCATGTTAGCCAGGCTGTGATTGCTCTCTCCCAGCGAGCTGGATGTGCTGTGCCACACTGTGACACCTGGAGATTGGTCAGACTGCCCCAAATTAGCCTAAGGGACATCATGTCATCCTTCTTCTTTAGAGGGGAGGGAGGATTGATCTCCATGTTCAAAACCAGAGCAAAACAAGTATTTCCAGCTGATTCTTTCTCCTGTTGGTCTTCTGTTTTTCTTTATGTTTCTCCTTTTTTTTTTTTTTTTTTTTTGAGGATGTGTGTTTTTTTCTCCTCTGGTGCTTCTGATAACACACAAATGGATATTCTCCAGCCTGAGGACTGTATTTCTGTCCTACACTATTTGTATTTTTCAGATTGCTCAAAATAGCTTTACAGAGTGGATATGGGGAAAAATGAAGTTAATATTGTCATGTAGATGTTTCTCTTTATTTTAGGGAATAGAGAGGAGAAATGTCATGTTCCCCTGCATGCAGCCACGCGTTGTTTTTTTTCCTGTGTCTAGTATGAGCTTATAAAATGGTATATTGTAGAGAAGGAACAGTACTCTTCAGTCCTGTGAAAATGACATTGAATGATTTCTGTGGTTTCTGAAAGCCTTTAATACCACAAGCTGCTACTTAATAATAATAATAACAGCAACAACAACAACAATAATAAAGTTGTTAACACTGCAACAATTCATGTTTACTTTTCACAATCTTATATAAAAGTGAAAACCTTGAATGTTGCTTAATTGAAGCAAAGATCTGGGTTCCAGGAAAAAACAGGCCTTTACAACACCAGAGACCTTCAGGTGATTTGTTTACCTTCTGTTCAGGGTAGTCAAGGAGCAGCATTATCATTAAAAGGATGAAATACATTCAGACAACTAAAACAACAGTAAGATGCTAATTAAAGAAATTACGGAAAAATATCATGCTGTGTCCTTTTATTCTAGAGAACAATTTAACCTGTAGTCTTTTTTACAAAAGTAAAAGTCACACTAGATTTATTTTGTTAACATTGTAGCTTAGTAAATGGAGAATTCCATAGCAGAATGACAGAACACCTGATCCTGGTTTTATATATCAATGTCAATTTAAATATAATTAAAATTTGCCTCAGGGGTGTTGTGGTTTAGGCAAACTGCTGTAAAGGGAGAGAAAATACACAAAAGCCAGAAGCATGGACTGAAAACAAAGAAGAAACTAGAAAAGGAGATAAAGAGCAGAGGTGGATTCAGGTAGAAGCAACACTTAATTGGTAGGTAAGGAGAGCAAGATGAAACTTGAAACAGGGAAGATCAATCCAAAAAGATGAAAGAAAAGGAAGAAAACACAGTAGAAATTGATTATTTTGTCCGTGTTCATTTGATCCTTGTGTTCTGTCTTTTATAATTGATCAGTAAATGATTCTTTATTAACTCTTCACTGCAGGTATAAAGATTTTATGATCAGGTTTGGGACTGTGAGCTTGGAAAGAAAGCAGACTCAGGCCTGCGTCCATAAATCTTAGCAAGATGGGCTTCAGATGGGTGAGAACAGACTACAAATTAATTTTTGTTGCAGCATGGGGGAGAGGACTTGTTGGTGGTTTACCTGCAGATTAGCAACCAAGGGGTTTCTGAAGACTGCAGAACGGAAAGTGTGAAGGGCTACAGGGAACATTTGAAAGTCTGGTATTGACAAACTGGCACCCTAAGAAATTATGCTCTGCACGTCAGAAAGACAAGGGGGCACATAACATACTGATTGACCTGACTGATGTAGCCTTCACAGTGAAGAATGGAAGTATCAGGAAACTGTGTGTTTTCTGTTGGCATAGAGTAGGTATTCTCTGTATTGCTGTTTCTCAGTTAGAAATTGAGGAAGAAACTCAGTTTTATACCCTGTAGATTATGAATGTCTTATTTAGTTCACCATAATTTAATAAGACTAAACATTAACTGAATGTATTCTGAATACAGACCAAAACCTAAATTTGTCATGAAAAGAGACAGCAGAAGTGGCATGGCAGTACTGAATTGTACTTTTGCACGTTGATTGTTTTTTGACCCCTTAACAACAGACATCAGATATCCAGAAAGTTCTTTCTTTCTTGAAGAGGATGCATGTTTTAAGAGGTAAGAATTAGTAAGAATTGGAAGCTGATTCACCCTCCACTAGGCAGGACCTTGATAAACTCCTCTCTATTACAGCTTACACAAAGGCTGTGGTAGCAGAAACTAAAATATTGCTTTAAGTCCTGTCTTGGTTTATCTGGATTTTGTGGCTTCCTAAAAGCTTGTAACTCATTCAAAGCTGAGAAAGTTACTACTGGAAAAAGTGATAAAATATTAAACATCATAGTATTTTATTGATTTCTGAAGCAAGGACTGATGTTATAAGGCTTCATCTCCTACAGACAAATGTTACCGTGATTTGATATTTCATAACAGTGGGCATATTGGTCCCTCAAGGGAGACTGTATTGTAGGGAAACATAATTACTGTGGCTCATTTCTTGCATTCAATTTTTTTTCTGACTTTGGGGAAACAAAAGTCTTGATTGGTTAAGAGCTGAAGTAAAAAATCTGTCAGAATATTTAAAATATAAATGTACAGAAATATGTTAACAATATTATGGAGACACAAACAACTAGTGAAAAATCCAATAAGGCTTATGTCTAGTTTACCTTTAGTATTTACAAAATTGGTTTCAGAAATTTTGGTTTTCTGCAATTTTGTGAAAGACATTACTTCACATGTCAGACTGAACTACTTGTGCTCACAAATCAGTGGAATTTCCATAACTAGATACAATTTATTTCACTGAACAGTCAGGTTATTTAATTAACATGAACATGAATGTGTTCTGTATATGCTGTTTTAATACCCATGGGATGCCCATGTAGCTGGATTTGTGCTTCAGTCTTTTCCTTATGATTAGCTGAATAACCTTTCTTGGTGGGTTTCAGAATTTAGATCATCTCTGCTGATGGAGAGCCTCATTTCCCAGGTAGATTAGGACTGTTGATCACACTTTCTTGTAAAAAAAAAAAGTCTGGTTTCTGTAATACTGATGTTTGCATGTGAGCGAGTTGTCTATGCAAACTTTGCAAGCAGTGGGGAGAAACAGCCTTTTCTAGAGCATGATACATTTGGTCCAGTCTAGATACCTACCTGTATCACCAGAGTGGAGTAGAGGGACAGAATCACCTCCCTCAAACTGCTGGCCTCGCTTCATGTGATGGAACCCAGGATGCAGTTGGCCTCCTAGGGTGTGAGCTCTCATTGCCAGCTTATATCCAGCTTTTCATCCACCAGTTCCCCCAATTCCTTCTTGACAGGGCTGCTCTCAATCTCATCATCCACCAGCCTGTATTGGTACTGGGGGTTGCCCCAGTCCAGGTGCATGAACCTGCACTTGACGTTGTTGAAACTCATGAGGTTCATGTGGGCTTACTTCTCAAGCCTGTCCATCCCATCCCTCAGGCATGTCAACTGCAACACCCAGCTTGGTGTCATCTGCAAACTTGCTGAGAGTGCGCTCAATCCCTCTGTCGGTATCATTGATGAAGATATTAAACAGTATTGGTCCCAGTAAGGACCCCTGAGGGACGCCACTTGTCACTAACCTCCGTATGGACATTGAGCTGTTGACCACTGCCCTCCAGATATGACATCCAACCAATTCCTCCTCCATCAAAAAGCCCACCCATCAAATCCCTGTCTTTCCAATTGAGAGAGAAGGATGTTGTGGGGGACCATGTCAAAGGCCTTACAGAAGTCCAGGTTGACGACACAGATATAACATAGTTATAACATAGTTGAAAAAGGAAGAAAAGAGGGAGACTGCTGGAAGAACTTTTTTTGGTTGTTTTCAAATAAGCTATAAAAATGAAACCTTTTCTTTTAGTCATTAGAGGTAACAGGGCACAATTTATAAGATGAGGACTCTTCATAACTCAGTGTAGTCATCTAAGACAAATTCTACTTTAGGAAACTGGACTGCGCTTACTATTCAAATCATTCCTTCAGTTCTGAATAAAAAATTTTATCTTTTACCTTCTCTTAATCTACCCTAAATAATGTCATCACAGTGTATCTTGATATGGGTGTAGGCTTCAAAACATTTTCTGCTGCAGAAAGTGGCTATATTTCAGCAGTCTGTATAACATTCTTGCTTGTTTGTTTATTTTCAAAGGGAAGGACCTATAAATCTGATGCAGTTTATTTCCCATCATAAGACAGAGAATGTACTGTTGTATGCTTCTGGAATTAGTCTTGTAATTGTCTACTCTTAAAGATGATCCTGATAAATATTAATTACCCTCTACAGAATTCACGTCTGATCTAGAGTTCCCAATGCTGATCATGAGAGCAATCCAGTGGGTCCAGAGCAGTAAAGGTTCCTACAGTCTTATGAGAAAATAGTCAGACTTACCTTGGATGTTTACGTGCACGTATTAAAGGAGTGAATAGAGCAGAACTGATTAAATAAGTAAAATATGTGTACGGAACTTGAGTCACAGAAGGCTGTTAAACTGCAGTGCTGTGCAAATGTCGTTAAATGCTGTGTCTTTATGTGAATCAACACTGACGAGATATTCCCCGAGCTGTCTGTGATTTGTCACTTTGTGCCATTGAGAGTCTTTGGCCTCTCATCAGTTAAACAGACTGAAGTGTCGCCTTTGGAAGATAATTACAGGTTTTCAATGAAAATGGGAGAGTTAAACCCTGCTAGATGGTACTTGTCTCACTAGAGAGAGCACAAAAAGCACGCACAGGCCATGGGTTCTCTGCAGAAGGGCCCCTTCCTGGGATAATGATACAGCTCCATGTAGGAATGATGGATATGGATAGGAACCTGATTGGTGAAATACAGTATTACCTTACGTGACCAGCTGAGCAGCAGAGTTGAGACAGATATGTTGAAAAACAGGCAGCTTTTGCCAACTCCTCCTTTTGGGTGGGGGGACACTTTGCATTCCAAATAGCTGATGAAAAGGGGATTTATTGACTTGGAGACATTCTGGGAAGTATCCCAAATTATTACATTCTTCACTACTCTTTTAGAAGGCCGCTCTGAGAGATGCAAGTGTCTTGCTGGAGGTCCTTTGTAAGTTCCCATGTTTAATTAACGTAGTAAGGTTTACATTGCTGCTTAATTGGCGTTGCTATTGAGAGACTACTGCTTGGTGGTTAGATCAGCGTGTAGTGCTTGTGTCTGAGTATATGCCTTTGTTAGAGCCTGATTTGTTATTATTTGCATGATCACACTCTACAGAGATACGGTTACTGAGCCAAATCTCCAGCTGATGAATATCAGGATAAGTTAAAATGAAATTAATGGATCTTTCCTGGCTTGATCCATAAATTGCAGGGAATATTAGAGTTCACATACAGAGGACTTACTACTTTCAAATTTCTGTAAAGGTCCTTCTGTCTTCTTATTTCATTAGGAATTGAATCCCCAAATAATAATAAAAAAACGCTGTCGATATTCCAACTTTGAATTTAAGAGGGAACTTAATTTTATGTTTTCAATATGTCTTATAATTTGTGAGTGGAGGATACAGAGAAGTGTTGAAAACCTGTTGTGGCCACAAATGGGGAAAGTTAGAGAAACTTTAAGCTGCAAATGCATAGCCTTCATCCTGCAAAATTCTCTTTAAGGTTGAGTATTTGTCTACAGATATTAATACGTATCAATCACTTACCGGCTCCATTTGCTTTCAGAAAGTGTACATGAATATCATATCAAAGAGGAATGAATCAGTACAGAAATTGCAAGTACACAAATAGAGTTTGAGAGCCAACAATTAGCTTTTTTTTTTTTCAAAGACTGTTAAAAATGCAGGAGGGACAAGGCAAAAAAAAAAAAAATCACTGCCAAGATGAGTTGGTTGCATATTTCTAGTAGGAATGCTGGTGAAAGACTTTTCACTTCTGGAGAGACAGACGAGAAGTTCCCTTTGTGAAAATACATCAGATGGCAGCAAAATCACAAGCAATCTGATTAGTTTGACAAGTTGTCAATTTTCACAGACTTTCTCTTCAGGCAGGGAGCACTGATGGGTTTTGTGTGTAGAAGACAGATGTTCTCTTTACAGTCTCTAAGCGAGATAATAAAAGTTCCCTGTCTTGCCAACCTGCATTGGAGTAAACCCAAAAAGAGATAATAATGTGCTGTCATCGTCACTTCTTCTGGTTCCTTTGTACCAGACATGGGAAGGCAAGAATAAGAGGAATCTAAAAATAATAACAGATGCAAAGGCCTTTGTGCTGTATAATCATGTTTGTGCTACAGAAGCCTTTGCTTCTTTTTTTATTTTGTAATATTACCTAGATCACTTATGATTATTTTGAAAGAAGTGTGATAAAAATGGTCATTATAGACAAATATGCAGTACTGCATATAAGGACGAGTGGGTAGTAAAAGCAATCTCTACGTTACTCTTGCGTTAAATTGTTTAGCAAGGTTTTTTTTTTTAAACTGTCAAGATGTTAGATCAACCTGAAATAAGGGAAGTATGTATGATGAAAGGAGAGGAGGGGAGAGAAAGAGCAGGATTTAGAGCCAGACGGTGCTAATTGGTTTGAATTAGCAATGAAACATCTGTATTCAGAAAAGAGTTAATGCCATTTTAGATCCATACCTAATGTCATCTCAATGCGAGCTTTGAATCTGATTACCTTAGAATATTTTAGGTTGAGTTCATATCTGACCCTCCAGCACTAGGATGTGTTTCTGTAGATTTACTTTTGGGTTGGAGCCAAAACTACAGGATCTGGAGTTTCATTTGGATGCGTGCTGTAGCTCACAAGAGCAGCTGTTGTGCAAGATGCACGCCTAAGGTTCTCCAAAATTTTGTTTAAAGAGGTGATTGTATGCAGTTATTGTTGTTCAAGGCTGAAATGTTAAGATTAATGACTTCTTAAATTAGCAGAAAGTTCAACATTTCTTAATTCAGAGTTAATGAATAAATCTCAAATTGGAAATCTGGTACTAGTGTAAGCATCTTGTTGAATAAGAGGAGTAAGCACCAGAAAGCTGCTCTAGGCAATGTGGAGAACACTCAGAAAATCCTTTCAGAATTAAAGAATTGAAATAAATTGAAAATCACTGGACACTTGAGAGGTCATCTGATGTTAATTCAGACCTTTGTGCCTCTTGCCTGTTCTGTAGCTTCTATAGATTTTAGACCATCAGCTGAAGGACCCAGGAAAATGCAAAGACAATGAAGACAAAGTTGCAGACATGATGCTCTGCTTTTGAAATTCCTATAACGCTAGATTAATCCAACCAAAAGAAAAATAAAGGCCAAATTTGTAGGAGAATGAAAAAAAAAAGGAAAAAGAGAACTCCAGCACCATGTCATCCAAGAACTTTACAATACTTTAGCACATTGCACTGTGCCTCTGAGAACAACAGAGGCACTTTTGGGGACATTTTGTGGTAAATTTCTCAAGAGTACTCCAATCTAAGTTGTCAAAAGCAATCTGAGAAGCTTAAGTTTGTCAACTTGCTCTGTTACTTTAAGCTCTATAATGAAAAAACAGTGATGCAGAGTTTCCGCAAATCTTACTCTGTCTTGAAGTGTACACTCTAAAATCTGTATTTAGTAAGATCACACTAAAAAGCTACATTTTTTCCATATTGAATAAGTTAGCCTTCTTTTAGAATAAAAATAAATAAATAATTAAAATCAGTCCCATACACAGATTTAGATAGAATATGCACCCCAAAATCTCTACTACTGAGTTAAATTGGGCTTTTGCATATGCAAAGCATCCAGTGAGAAAGATGAGAACCTGTGGCCTTTCCTGCAGGCTTTATTTTTAATAGCCAGAAGAAATTTCTGTCTCTGATTAACTTACTTAGAAATTCCGACTGATCAATTGGGAGTTTAGGAAGAAGTAATTTAGCAGTCAGCAGTAGCTCTTAATTAATTCTACATCAGTTTCAGTTGATTTACATTACTGATAAAATGTAAAAATTGTTTTTCAGTATCAGGTTTTGACACATTAGTTACGTGATGATTTCTTTTCACCTTTTGTTTGGTTTTTTTGATCCTTTTGAAATCATGACCACAGTAGCATTTAAGATGAACAAACCAATCCTGTCTGTAAGAATCAGCTTCCATCTGTGTAATGCCATAAAAAGTTTCTCTTTATGCCAGGCAATGTCGTAAACCAGTTGGTCCTCTGGAAATCACTCACAGGTTGTCACTCTTCAACTTAGCAAATTTACTTGACGCAAATCCTTGCTCACAGCAGATAAGTGAAACTTGAGAATCCTGAACTTTCCTTAGGGCTCTGTAGGGAAATGTGGTTTTAGGTAGAATGTCTTGCCTAATTACCGCCAAATAGAATTGTTACCCTTCTGCTCTCCTTGTCCTTAATTTTTTTCTCTTTTCCCCTTAACCTGCCTCCTCATTATATTCCTGTTTTTTCACCATAGAAAGTCCTGCCTTTCACTTTTATGCTGCTTTCTCTAGCCTGAGTCCTCATGGTCAGGAGGAACCCCCAGAGGTTTCTCTCCATCTGCCTCCACCACCAGTTCCAGGTCGTCCGCCTGGCTTCTCTTCTTCTCTTTACCTTTTTTTTTGAGGTTGTGTTAGTTTCCCTAGTTCTTGTTCTAGAGATTTCCATCCTTTCTAGCCATACAGTATGAATTTTTTTCTCCCTTGGTACCCTTACCCGTTCAGTCCTGTTTTTTTCTCTGTGCCCCTCCCAAGCAGCAGTTAAATTGTGAGGAGAAAACTACATGTTTTTCTAAATGCTGCTTTGAAAGACAGACCTTTTTGGCTTCTACTGAGGCTGAATAATTTATAGATTAAATATTTCTGCCATATGCCAAGTGCATCTATGTCGCAGTGACTGTTAAATCACAGAAATGTTAGTAGGAAGGGACCTCTGGAAGTCATCCAATCTGGGCTCCTGCTGAAAGTGAGACTGTTGCCAGCATTGTAGCCAGGTCAGCCATGGCACTGGCTAGCCAAGTTTCAAAAAGCTCCAAGGACAGAGATTCAACAACTTCTTTGAGTGACCTAATTGAGAGCTGCACTCCTCTTTTAGTGAGCTTCTTCCTCTAAATGTACAACTTGAACTTCTCAAGCTGCCCTTTGTGGACACTGGCCTTTGTTGTATTGCGTGCCAGTGCTGCAAACAGTTGTAGGCTTCTACCAGATCACTCCTGAGGCTCTCCTTCGCTGGACTGACAAACCTCACCGTCTTCTTCTAGGTCATATACTCTGGGCTTGTGACCAGCCTGGTAGCCCTCCTTTGAACCCTTTCTAATTTGTCAGCATCCCCATTGAACTGTGCAGTTGGACACAGTATTTCAGGTGTAGCCTCGCCATTGCTGAGCAGAGGAGAATAAAACCTTCACGCAATCTACTCTCCACATTGCTCCTGGTGCAGATGACGTCCAGTCTGCCTTGTTTGCAATTAGAGCCCACTGTTTGTTCGTTTTTGGTGTGTCCTCTGCCCAGAGTCCTTTTCTGCAGGACACTCATAGCTCAGTTGTCATGTGATGCTGCTGCATAGGATTATCCCATCCTAGGTGCAGAGCTTTACCTTCTCCTTTTTGATCCAGAGGATGTTTTTTTGATTCAGTTCTCAGGTTTCTCAAGGTCTCTTTCGCTTGAGGCTCTGACATTCAGCACATCAACTAATCTGCCTAATTTAATATCACCTTTAAATTTGCTGAGGGTGTACTCTGTCTCATCATCCTGGTTGTCAATGAAGATATTGAACAACACTGGACTCACTATTGATCCCTCATGTGCTCTGGTTGTTACCAGCCACCAATTAGATGGCAAGCCATTGATTACTCCCTTTCAGCCTGGCAGTCCCTCCCTTTCCTGCCCAGCAATACAATACAATACAATACAATACAATACAATACAATACAATACAACTCTACTTCTTTGCTTCACTCCAGTTATTTGATATCTTAGGAAGGAAAAAGTTCAAAACCTCCATGTAGAAGGGAAGTAAAGTCTGAAGAAGTTTTGAAGAGAGACATGACACACAGTCCTAAACCATATCTTTCAACTGTTAATAAGAAAAGCAAGGAATGGAGACTTCCCCCCCCCTCCCCTCTCCATGGAGCATGCAACCACAGATTTTATTTTTTATTTTTTATCAATACTAGAGACATTTTTCAAGGTAGCATCTGCTTCATTTCCACAACTGATCAGGATGCTATTAGCACAAAGCACTGCAAAAACCTTGTTGACCAACAGTTGCTTTTTGACAGAATACCTGAGTAAATAAACACTTCAAAGGGGTATGCCGTAGGTTGCATTTCAATAGATATTTAAGATTTCAAAGGAAAGAAGAATATGGCCTCATTTATTCATGGTCATTCATTTAGAGCTTTTGGTTATATCACTGAGCCGAAGAACAACCCTGGCATAAAAAGAAGCTAACAAACCAGACCCTGCCTTCTTTCCCTCTCCTTGCAAAAGAAAACTAGACTAGTATTAACTTTTTTTATCCCTGCATCCAAATGATTATCCACTTTTGATTTCAGTACTTACCCTTTAGATTACAAAACCACTCTTCTGTGGCTTCATAAAGCCTATATTTTTCTCCTTCACGGTCCCCCTTTTCTTCTTGTAATTACCAAAACTTTCGGTCCTTGGCTCTGTTTCTGAGATAACTGTGTTGTGGATTGTGTAATGCTTTCTAACTTGGTTAAGAAATTTGAGTTATTCAGTATGCCATGTTCCTCAGGCATTAAGGAATTTTGCTTCTATACAAGGCTGCTCATGCTGGAGAGCACATTAGGACAAATTCTATGATTTTTTTTTCTCGCTCTCACGAAGGGCTGGACAGGAACAGAGTTATTCTTGTTTCAGTACCAGTCTATGATCACACATAGTTGTGATCTGAAAACCTTCCACAGGGAAGATGAGCTGTATACTTTATAATCACTGTATTTATACAACCTCCTCACAGATGAAAATGATACCTCACACTTAAAGCCACAGTGATACAGTAGAATGGGATCCTCTTACTAATGCAGTGTCAATCAATTTTGCTGTGCTTCAATGCTTGTTTACTCTTTCAGTTGTAAGTTAATGCCCAGCGGACACTGTTATTTGAATTATTGATAAAACATTTTGTTCCATGTAAGAATGCAAACCCCATTTTCAATCGCAAAGGTAAGAGAATGCCCTGTGCTCATTGCCAAGGTGTCGCTGTGAATATGTAGCTTGAAACTCAATAGCAAAAGACAATTACTTTTACTTCCGCTTTACAAAAAAATTATTAATTAACAAGGTCATTAAATATTAAGGGAACATGGAAACTTTTATTTTGTGCCTAACTCAAAGGCCATTCTGTCCACGGTAAATGAGAGCCATCCAGACTGCAGCAGGAACAAACACAGCTTTCAAAACGAAGAGCGTAGTATCTCACAGAATCTAATTTGTAAACTCAGCCCAATCATCCCTTTTATTTTGAGTACAGAATTGAATGTGTCATCTCTTCCAAACAGTAAATAAGAAGAAATTTTATATTTGATTTCACCCTTAAGGGACAAAACTCAGAGGTTTTGAGCCTATATGGGATCCTTATGATGCCATTGGCGCAGCCCAGCTCATAACAGAAGCTTTAGGGTCTCCCTTAATATTTCTTAAATGAAGTTCACAGCCAGAGGCTATGAGTATCCTGTGGAATATGTCCCAGCTGCAGGCTATGCTGCAGAATTATGCAGAAAGAATAGATATGAGATTCAAGCTGGAGTTGAATTTAAGTGAATGAGAAATAAAGAAACTGAATTTGTTGTTACATTCAATTTGAATGAAATTACTATAGATATTCTAAAAGAAAGAGATCTAGTGAAATATTTTTCAAACCTGGCACTTTTTTGTGTGACTTCTATATTTTTCTAGGAAAATTTATTTTATCATATTTATCATTCCCAGCCTTAATGGGGATTATGTAAATTCATGAAAATCAGGTCATGTGAAGTGTTTGTTTACTGAAGGTATAGGTTGAGGCGAGGAAAAGGATGGTAACTCTTAGAGAAATCTCTACAAATGTACAAATAGACTGAGACCCTTAATCCTACAGATGAACTCAGGGATCTGTTCCTGTCAGATCTTTCAAGTGTGTTCTTTTCCAGTGAATAACATGGCAAGGGCAATGTTTTGTATGTCGGGATTGTGTCCTGCATAGTGCTGCAGCCAGTGGGTGAGATATGCCTGATGCTGGAGACAGCAGGAGAAGGATTCATTTGCTGGGGCAATTAATGTTCCTGGGTTATTGTTGTGAGAAAAGTGACTGTGCTGCACAGTGAAAATGTGTAGAGCAGAAAGCAGAAGACAGTTTTATGAGGCTTCTGGTCACTGTATGAGATCTGAAATGTCAAAAACCATGAAGGCCATCCTAGCAGGCAAAGGCAAGCAGCCGTGTGCTCAGCTTGCTTAAGCCTTCCAGTTTGTGTCTGAGCTGTTTAGACACCAATTAGATGACAGAAAAAAAAAGCAAAAGAAGGAAGGAAAAAAGAAAGGAAGGAAGGGGAAAAAAAAACCCTTATTTTTCTTCTGAGAACTGATGCCTGGTGAACTTGTCAGAAGGGCTCTGGATCTGATGGCACAGGATTCACCAAATAGGGCATGTGGTTGTGGATTTCAGATGGAGTCATTAATGTATTTGTTTGGAAGATGCGTTTGCACTTTTTAATTGTGGTTGGTTTAGGTACATGGAAAAATGTAGGAAGTAATTCTTTCCTAATAAATGATAATAACTTCTTAGTGAGTACACAGAATTTTGTGGGGGATTTTTTTTTGTGGTTTTTTTTTTTTTGTTGTTATAATTTTACACACTCACTTAAACCCAGAATTGGCTCACCTAGGATTTTGCAGAGATCCTTGTGTCAACATAGATAATTATTACAACCTGTGCGGAAACTTTTTGTAATTCACAGCCAGGAACCTACAGTCTTTGCAGAGGAGGAATCCCTCTGAAATGTGTGTTCTGTAAGAGCCTCAGCTGTGGGTGTGAACCCCCTCTCTCAGAGGCTTGTAGCTCAGAAACAATGTTTCTGCTGTTGCAGAACTCCCTTTTCATGCATTAATCCAATTAATTCTTACACATTTTATTGTGTGTTGTCCTCATAATCATCTTGGCACTTTAGATACAATATTCATTTTTGAGTGGGGAATGAACTTTCTGATCTTGTTGTTTGTATTATAGCTGTGGTGGTGTCTGCTCCTGTGGCTGCTGTCTTTTCGGAAGGGCTAAGAAACTCAAATAACCACTGACAGGGTTTGCTTTATGCTTTTATTTTATATTTTGTTTAAATAGTCATTAAAACAATTCTAAATTTATCTGCTTAGTTTTGTTTTCTCTCTCATTTTGATATATTTCACCTTCGATTTTTCAGTGTTTATTAGCAAAATGCACAGTTACTTTTTTGAGGCAAACCTTCTAGGTAAATATGTACATCTTTTTAAATGTTTGCAGAAATGGAATTGGGCACAAGGTAAGATTTTAGTTATTTTTTTTTGCCCTTCAGCCCTTTTGAAGCCAGGAAGCCTCAATGCAGAGCTTTCACAGTAGCCAGGTGGGTTTGTGGCAGTTGATTTCTGGGCTTGCTGTGGTTCCCAGTGTAACACTTTAGTGGGTACACACTCACTGCTGGGAGACTGAGGAGTATATCACCAGGAAGTCTTTTATTCTCACTAGTAGGAAGAATACACTCATTTTGTAGGGTTTATTGTCTTAAAAGACTCACAAAATAATACAATAATAAAAAACCTGAACAAATAAAAGCCATGTTAACCATGCCTACTTGAATTCTCTCTGGATGGAAGTTAAGCAGAATGTAACTAACTCACCTTAAAGGTTACCTGGAGGCAGGTTTCCTCACATGCACAAACACACTCTCAATCTGTCTTCATGATTTTGGTTTCACCTTAGCTCCGAAAATGAATGGGACTTTTTGGGGAGTGAGAGGATTTGATTTAGGTGCATGCCTCCGGGTTACTGTGCTCTCCCTCACCATTTGAAAAGTTAAAAAAGTAAAGCTTTCACCATTTAAAGCTAGCATTTTCCAAGCAGATGGTAAGATTTCAGCCCTGAGTAACCTAAACCCATGTGGAAAAAGAAATTCAAATGCCAGATCTGAAGCCTGCCCTGAAAGTTTGCATACACAAAGGAAGACATGCATGGCATTCACCATATTCTCTTTATATAACTTTAATCTGTATGGCACTTAGCTTTATCATATTTTAAGTAGTGAGATAAGAGGAACTTGTTCAGGAAGCATATTCTTCCAGCCACCCGGTATTTATGTTCTGATTAAGCCACTGAACTTTGCACCAAGGGCTTCCAGAGTGCAAAGTTTATGTTTAACTTGTATAGCAATAAAGAACTGATGTGTGTCATGAACATCCAGAACTAACGCTCTGAACCTGTAAACAAAAAACCAGAGTATTTATTTGATGGGCATTTAGGAAAAAATAAATAATTATTCTGTCAGATCTACACATTTACATTAAAATAAATAATAAAATAAAATAAAATATGCTTTAACATAGTCTAAGGAATTACAAAATAAATATTTATAATTTTTAAACATTTTCTGTTGGCTTTCACTTGGGCCCTGTACTTGGAAAGAACCAAGTGTACTTTATGCTAATTTTATGCTTATGAACAGTTCTAATGAATTCTTTGTGAAAACTGAATAATGTGAAAAAAAAAAATAAAGGCAGCACATATTTCTACATGAGCTGTTGTTGGATGCGGACTTCTATGTACAAATGGAACTATGGTCCAATATTTAGAGCTTTAGCCTCTGTCATGGGTATCACTGGTTGAAGATTATGCTTTCCTACAGATTTCTTGTGCAAGGTTTCAGTCTCATCACTTGCAGGGTAAGGTTCATCTGGCTTAAAGCTGCCTGAGTAGATTCTTCTCCAAATTAGTTGCATCTTCCTTCCTCTTCAGAAACTGAGGAGAGAAACTGAATACAGGTATCTCTAGGGAATATCTGGAAGTGTCCTTTGCATTTCCAGGCAAGGAGGGCTCTGTCACACTTAATAGTTACTTGAGGAGACAAACACCATAACTCTAAATGTCCCCCCTGCTTCCTTCTTCCTCCAGCTTTATATGCTGAGCATGATGTCCTGTGGCATGGAATATCCCTTTGGTCAGTTGAGGTCAGCTGTCCCAGCTGTGTCTTCTCCCAGCTTTTTTGTGTACCCCTAGCCCACTTGCTGGTGGGGTGCTGTGAGGAGCAGAAAGGATGGACTCTGTATAAGCACTGCTCAGCACTAGCTAAAACATCCCTGCATTATCAGCATTGTTTCCAGCTCAGATCCAAAACACAGCCCCATACTAGCTACTCTGATGAAAATTAACTCTATCCCAGACAAAACCAGAACAACTTAGATACATCTTCAATTACTATGGTGATAGGCAATATACATCACAAGATTCAGCAAGACTAAATATGACCAACCTGTATTTTTTTCTGTCGTTTGTTAACTGCTACAGTATTTGTATGTAAATCAAACAAGACAAGTCAAAATATGTTGCCTCAGATAAACTGTATTTCTTAAATCAAATGTACTGCATTCTGTAATGCAGGCAATTCCCATACCGTTCTGATTAATAACACATTAATAAAATTGTAGCAATTTCTCATTATGTTCCATAAAATACCATTGCAACAGCTTTGACACAATGAGCTTTAGCCTGTGTAACACCGTGGGCTGAATCCTGGAGCCTGAATTCTAAAATTAGAAATGTGGAAGCCCACAAGCTCTGTATACGGCAGCAATATATAGGACTGTTTCAGGAAGGAATCAAGACAAACCAAATAGCTGTCATTCAGAAAAAAATCTCAGGGATTTGGGACAAAAGCCTCAGTGGGTTTGGATTGCTGGTTATTTTTTAAGGAACTTTTAGAAAGAAATGCATTAATATGCACAATATAAATACAACCCCACAGGTCAGAGTTTGCAATTTGCAAGTGCTTTAGGAGTAGTTGTTAAAGATTGGAGAGGAGGAGGGGTAGGAAGTGTCAGTAGGAGAAATAGTGCTGGAGTGCTAATGAGCAGATGCTCTGCTGTGCATTGAGAGACCTCCTCGCAATTAAAAAATAGTTGTAGGTAGGAGGAGATCATTCAGCTGTCTGTGTGCTGTCGGTTGTACCTTGACCAGCTTTCTGTACGTCAGATGCATTTTGATTAAAGCAAAAAAAGGGGGGGGAAAGTGTCTGTAGCTGACGGCTGATTTGGCATCAGTGCTTTGTGCAGTAGAAAAGTGAGACCTGGGTGCAAAGGGAGCTGCAGAACTTCAGAAGGGTTGTTCAGCCTGGAGAAGAGAAGGCTCCGGGGAGACCTTACAGGAGCCTTCCAGTATCTGAAGGGAGCCTACAGGAGAGCTGGAGAGGGACTCTTTGTCAGGAAGTGTAGTGACAGGACAAGGGGTAACAGCTTTAAATTAGAAGAGGGGAGATTTAGATTAGATACTAGAAAGAAATTCTTTAGTGTGAGGGTGGTGAGGCACTGGAACGGGTTGTCCAGGGAAGTTGTGGATGCCCCATCCCTGGAAGTGTTTAAGGCCAGGCTGGATGGGGCTTTAGTCTAGTGGGAGGTGTCCCTGTCCATGGCAGAGGGGTTGGAACCGGATGATCTTTAAGGTCTCTTCCAGCTCTCACCATTCTATGATTCCACTTTGTAGAAGCCAGCTGTCAATCATGTGATGATAGCTAATGGTTTCCTCCTGAAGTCCTGGTGCATCTGTGCATAGGGGAACATGAGTGTTCCCTGGAGGAAGGCAGAGAGGCAGTTCATATCCCACCTCTTGAGGCACCAAGTTGCAAATTAAAAATAGAGTAGCCAATATGTGATTCCCTAGCCTTTATCAAGGCATTCAAAGAGAAGAAATGATGACCAAGAATCAAAAGTCAAGGTTTTTCAGTGGGTTACCCCATTACAGCTTGGCCAGGCCAATATGCAGTGGGGTCAGGCAGGTCCCCCCCGCAGAGGAGGGCTCAGCAGGGTTGTTTCGCCCAGAGCAGGAGCACAGTTCACTCACCTGTGCCTTCTGGAACAAGGAAAGTAGGTAGAAAAGAAGCAGGTTCCAGAATTACTGTCTTCAGCTCAAACTTTGTGTGTAATCTTGTCATGTTTATTAGAGAAACACTTCAAGGTTAGGAAGAAGGTGCATCTTTCATGGGCAGAACAGCTTAGTAAGAGTAGCTCAGTTGCTACAGGCATTGTTTGATCCAACAAATGCACTTTTCCCTTCCCTTTCCCCTACCTTTCTACCTCTCTTTATTCTTTTCCAGGTTAGGGGGCTTATAGTGTAATTAGAAATTGAATTATTTATGAGGAGTCATTAAAATGGGCAGCTTGCAGATTAATCAAAGAGAGGAGACATATGATATGAAACTGCTTTTTCCTCTGCTGCTTTTGCTTGTAGTGACTGTGAAGAAGCCTACATAAAGCATCATGAGGTCTGGAAAGAAAAAAAATTAAAAAATGAATGTAATATTGCCTCTGTGTGTGTGCAAATACCCGTATGAGTGTTGGGGGAAAATTGAAAATATGGGGGAAGATTAGCCAACAGAAGAGTATTCTGTGGAGACACTGGGAAAGGATAGGTCATAACTTATTATGCAGCTTTGGAAATCAGAAAATATATAATTTCTCTGGCAACTGGAGGAGTTTATGAGCCTAATGAAATTTAAAATCAGTAGGAGATCATTTAATAGCAGTAAGACATATAGTATTCTACTAATATGATGAGGAGACTGTCTAAAAATAACATAAGAAGCCTTTATTTATATCCTGCTGTGATACTGAGGACATATCTCCAAATAGATAAGATCTATCCTTCTAATAAAAGAGATTCAAGACAAACCAAGTTAAGCCTTTTAAGTGCCCTACTGTTTTCATCTTCATAAAACTTACTTATCCAAAGGTATTCTGAGAAATACACATTCGTGCTATTGAAATAGTCTCTTTAATGCTGGCTTCTTGTTTGTTTTCAGGTGCAGTTTGTGTGATGTTAGTGCTTTAAAAGCCTGGTCTTTAGAGTGTGAGAAATCATAATTTTTTGCCATGATCACTGGTGGATTCAGGTCATTTGAAATAGGGAAGCTAGCTGTCCCTACATATTCCTAGAGGCATTTGTGGCATTAATCATAGATTTAATGAATTTGGGTTTAAGAAGAGATGGAAAGAAAAAATGGATGAATGTTTTCCTCCTCATTTCTGGAGGAAACTAACTAAACGTAACTGTCCATATATCTTAATTTTTCGAAGTGCATTTTAATGCTTTGAGCCTATTAAAGGGGGAGTCATTAATGTAATAGTCACCACAAATACATTTATAAAAGAGCATAATGAGGGGCTGGGGTCCTTTACACCAGGTACTCTTTCTTATTGGGATGTCACATAATCGGTTTGGTCATCCTGGCAAATAGCAGCTGCTAATCCCCTGTGGAAAGAAGTGAGCAGTGCACCTGCTAGCTCAGTCAGCATGGAAAATGGGGTGTGAATGGTAACGTCTTGAAGATGCATTAATTCAATTAATGCATTGCTTTAGTGCTTGTAATCCAGGTTTCCTACATTTCTCTTTAAAAGAAGTGTATGGATGCATATTCATGCATAGGCTGACCAGAAGATACAGAACGCTGCTGATATTTTTTTAATCAGTTTTTAAATACCTCATTGACCCATGATTAATATAACCATAACCCCTCTATTATCCATTTCAGATGCCCTTTTGTTGCTGTATTGGCAGAAGTGCATGAATATACAGGAAAAAAACTCCAATGCGTTTTAGGTCCATGCTAGTTGAGCACTCGTATTAATTTGTACAATAAGAATACAGATAAATCATCACATTAACATAAAGTGTTTCAATTCCAGCTTAACCTGCACAAGTAAAATTATTTCTGATTGTCTTTGCTTGCAAGCTCGCTGTTGACAGTGAATGCTCCCATGGTAATTAAGGTTTTAGTTTATATTAATGAATAATTGCCACAGTGAACTCCTAAAAGGTCACATCCTGCTCAGGTGGTGTAGCAGCATGTTTTCATCAGCGCCATTTTCCCTGAGTATTAACAAGCTGTTACTATTTCTAGCTAATCAACATTTTCAACAAAGGCTTGTGTTTTGGAATGTTTATGGGTTTTGGATGTCCCACATGCAGCACCATTAAAGCAGCCTGATTTTCAAGAAGGGTTGAGGAACCTCATTGACACCCACATACCTGTGTAACATCTACTGCTTTGGTTATCCTAAATCCAATGATAGGACAGAGGGCAATGGGTGCAAGCTGGAACATAAGAGGTTCCACTTAAATATGAGGGTAAGGGTGATGGAACACTGGAACGGGCTGCCCAGAGAGGTTGTAGAGTCTCCTTCTCTGGAGACCATTAAAACCCTCCTGGATGTGTTCCTGTGTGACCTGATCTAGGTGTTCCTGCTCAGGCAGGGGGATTGGACTAGATGACCTTTCAAGGTCCTTTCCAATCCCTGATATTCTGTGATTCTGTGATATCACTGCTGGAGTTTTTGATTATTTTGCTTTATATATAAATGCTTCTTTATAGAATGCAATGCTAGGAGTCCGAGTGGAGAACCGCTGGGAGGTGGGTTGTATTGCTCTTGCACAGTTTGGTATACAGCCTATACCACCTTTTGCCATCTCTCCATCTAGTTATCCATGTAAGAAGAAAAACACTGCTTCATTGCCCCGTGCTTCATGCTCAGAAATATTTTTCTGTGTAGAGAGCTTAGAACTTTATGAATAAAAGGCACTAAATGAATACTAAGCATGAGGACTTTGTTATTTTACTACTGTGTAAATGGAAGGACTTGAACACCTGTGGTACTTTCTCCTGGTTTTGTGGTCTAGCAAATATCATATAATTCATGAATTCTTGTCCTTATTATGTATAATGCCAACATTTCTGTGTTGTACTCTTATATTTTTAAATTATTCCTACAATCTGTCAAATTCGTTTAGGTACATCCCACATTTGCTTTTATTTATCTACAGAGTGGAGTCTCCTTATTCATTACATTTTGGCAGCCAGCATGGATGGAAACCATCCCAAGACGTATATGAATTTAAATGGCAACAGAATGATTGGCACTAGATATGTGTTTTAAGTGTCAAGGCTATGGTAATGTATACCATTAGTTGTTAAACATAGTCTGCTGTCGGCTGGGAGCCAGTGTGCTGTCTTCTGTGCAGTGCCAAACCTTGCTGGGAACCTAGCATGTTCTGCAGTTCAACTGCATATTTTCTCAGTTGTAGCTGCAGAAACGAGACGCCAAATGTAGTGACACAAAATAACTTCTGAACCATGCAAACGCTGTATTCCAGCATGGTATGGAAACCAGCCTTGCTTAGGGCCAGTGAGTTGCTGCTTTGTTTTCTGATATCTTTTCATCTTCCTTTTGGCCTCATTTGTCCTACTCATCTATCTGAAGTGAGTAAATAAGAGTAAAATCACCCTTGAGTATCCTTCTCTGGTCCTTTCGGATTGTGAATGTCTGTGGTGAGACCACTTCTGGAGTGCTGTGTCCGGTTCTGGGTTCCCCCTCCCCAGTTCAACAAAGACAAGGGACATACTGGACAGAGTCCAGCAGAGGGCTGCAAAGATGATCAGGGCACTTGCGAGGAAAGGCTGAGGGACCTGGGTCTGTTTAGTTTGGAGGAGAGAAGATCAAGAGGGGATCTCATCAATGCTTATAAATGTCTAACGGGTGGGTGTCGAGAGGATGGGGCCAGACTCTTTTCAGTGGTGTCCAGCAACAGGACAAGAGGCAACGGACACAAACTGGGACACAGGAAATTTCTTCTGAAGGAAAAACTTCTTTACTTTGTGGGTCCCAGAGCACTGGAACAGTCTGTCAAGAGAGGTGGTGGAGTCTCCCTCTCTGGAGATATTCAAAACCTGTCTGGATGCGTTCCTGTGTAACCTGCTCTACGTGAACCTGCTTTGGCAGGGAGGTAGGACTAGATGATCTCCAGAGGTCCCTTCCAACCCCATATCTGTGATGCTGTCATTCTGTCCTTGATCAAAACTCACTTTTTTCACCTTTATGCAGTCAGTGATATCCCTGCTTTCATGTTATAACAGACATTTTATGACATTTTCTGCTAAATCTCATTCATCTAGATTCATTCTCCTCTGATATCATATGATAAACTCTTCCAGAGATTTCTTATTTGACTTTGGGCAAGCCACTTAGCTTGCTCTCTGATTGGATTTTCATCAGCTGGAAGAATAATAGTTTCCTGCCTCCCAGGATGAGTTAATGGGACATTTCTGCTGAATAGGGCCATGTCAATACCTACACAGTAATACCCGAAATCTTTTGGAATTACATCAGGGTCTTAGCTCAATGTTAATTTTTGGCAATGAGTTTCAAAAGCTAATTATGTGTTGAGTGAAAATGTATTATGCATCAGATGTATTTCAGTGGGAGTAGTTGTAAAGCGACACATTCAGACTTAAGTTTGTATTTTAGGACTTTTGAGTATTTGTCTGTGAAGCCTTAATTTTGCAGTGACATCTGTTTTGCTTGTTTTGTTTTCAGACATTTCTCTTTTAATAGTTTTTAAAGCCTTTCTGTTTTTCAGAATGGAAAGAATAGAGTAACATGCTATTGCTTTTCATGAAGCATTTCATTTGTATAGAGGTGTTTTGCATAGGAGATAAACTTTTTACTTCCCAAGGTTGTCCTGCACTACCTGAAGGCATCTGGATCTTGTTAATAGGGAGCTCACCAGGACAATTAAAATGACTCATTTGCAGCAATAAGTTCTTGCTGAATGGTAAGTTCAGGAGGAAAAAAAAAAGCTGTTAGAATAGGTGGTAGAAAGGTGTTTTACCTGCTTTAATAAATTTATCTGCCTTACTTATTTGCTTGTTTCTGGTAGCTACCTTTTATTATTCAGTTTCTCTTACATTGTAGATGTTTCCTCGTATCCCAAGATGAATGAAATACAGAAGACTACTTTTGCTTTATAGTTTTAATGAATTTAGCTTGAACATTTGGGGCCTATATATATTGTGAATTCTCAGAGACTTTGGTTTCATAGCAAAAACAAGTTAGACTTCTGCTCAGGAGTCAAAAAGCTTTCAGCAGAAGAAAAATTCTTCAAGGGAATGTATATATGTGAGACTGAATAATAATACCCATTAAAGAAAATACTAGATATTATGTTACAAGAAGAAAGGTCAGATGGTCTTCATCTGGTATAAACCCGTGAGCATATGTGCACCTGATGCACAGATGACTACTGATGTGGTTGTAAGATTCAAATTCCACAGGAAGAGCTGGAGAAATCCCTTGATTTCCAGCTTTGTCAGGAAATTTCTGTCTGTACTGGTTCAGACTTTCAAATTTTATTACCATTTAGGTGATGGTGAGAGGAAGCTGTGATCAACAGTTTATTAATTCCTTCAGTGTGGAAAAAGGAAGGTAACAGTTATTCCTCTAGTACAGTGTACTGCAAAATGTATTGAGTATGATCTTTTTTTGTGATCTTGTGGACTTATCTCTAAATGCATATAAGATGAAATAGCTGTGCTAAGTAGTCAACTAATCCATAGTACACAGGGACACATCACAGAAACACAGAAAGGTTGAGGTTGGAAAGGACATTTGGAGATCATATCCTTGATCAAGCAGTGCCATCTAAAGCCAGTTGCCCAGGTCCATGTTCAGGCTTTTGGATGTCTCCAACAATGAAGACCTTTTCGGACACGGTTGATTGTTTTCATCAATTATGGATGATTGTTGCCAATAAAAATAAGTTATGGAAGGCTTTTAAGGAGATTCAATGTCTCTTACTAGGCTCGGTGATAAATTAAAAACAATGTGGAATGCTTTCTGGTCCAGAGCTTTTTCTTCCACCTGGATGCTTAACATAGTTTTTAGGTTAAAACTGGATTTTTGTTTGCCTGTTTTTGCTTGGGCCCCATGTTTCTTGAATATATGTCTGCAACTGTTCTCATCCACAAGAAGAGGAACAGCAAGTGCCTTTAATTGGGATACACCATAGCCAGTGGGATGGAGCACAGTCATGGAAGGTGCAGATTTTCTCCCCTGCTGTCCCATGTCCTTCTAAGGGTTACTGAGCAAGCTGGATCTCAACGGAGCCAGGAGGCAAACCCTCAGGGCAGGCACGCACAGTTCATACAGGCAAAGTGTTCAGCTCTCTAGAGGTAACTGTGTAAGCAGTGTGTTAAAAAAAAATAATTACATTACATAGAGTGGATTTATTTCAATAGGTCTTTGGTTGCCCACCTCTTTTTGCTTGGCTGTGGAATGAGCGGCAGAAAAATGTTAGGTAGACCAGGTCTCCTGTTACAGTCTAATATTCCAGATTCAAAGTTATAAAGAAGGAGAGCCAAACTTTGGGTAAGCTGGGTTTCTCACAGGAGTTTTATACAGATGTATAGAAATAAAATCTTCCAAGACTAAAAAATCCCTCCTACGCAGCCCCACCCCCTCCAGCCCCTAGCACACATTCACCCATAAACCCCCTCAAACAAACAACAAAAAACAACAACCAAGTGATTTAGCTATGCACATAAAAACACATAAAAATTGAACCGTAAATCAGGAAAGACTGTTATTCTTTTAAGGCAAAGGAAAAAGAAAAAAAAAAAA